>PVJA010002173.1:58220-69872 GCA_004027025.1 Myocastor coypus | reverse complement strand
TTTAGACCGCTGAATCATCTTGCTGGCCCCAAATATAGGCAAGTTCTAACCTCATTTTATATTACTGAGAAGTAAAAAGCATGTATATAATAAATAAACTATTTTAACAATATAGCATAGCATAATATAATTAATTATATTATCAGTGTATGTATATACAATATACTGATAATTTTAAACTTGTCATTTAAACTCAGATAATACATTTAAAAAAAAAAACTCTGAGTATCCAAGTTATTTTGTCAAAATGAATTATTAGTCTTAATTTGGTTCTAATATTATGTTTATTATTATTAAATTAATATAATAATTTTTTCTTGAAAAATACAGTATAATTATTTTTACTATACTACTCTACAGAGATCTGTAACTTTTATATGATTTTCTAAATTTTAGAAGATGTGCTTCTCTATTTTATTAAGTATAGTTATAACATTAAAACATTTTCTTATTCTTTCTTTAGATCATTTAACAAACAAATTTATATACAGAATTGGCCAATTTGTAATAAGTACATATCTTGATCTTAAAACTTATTCTCATATCATTCTTAGAGAACATACTTACACTGCCCTTCAATAACACTTCTGTTTCTTCCAATGACTATAATTGTTTTACAGGTGTTTGAAGTGATGCAATTGAAGAGTCATGAAGCACTTCAGCATTTTATGGCTGTAACTAAACTGCTTTAGAAAGTCAAAACTGACACTAAATTGTTGCTGTTCAGCATACAAATAGATTTTCATTGACCATATATTTGTTCTCAGTTATTTGCTCATATTTTACTCTATTAACATTTTTAAAAATATTAACATTGCCGGGCGTGGTGGCTCACGCCTGTAATCCCAGCACTTGGTAGGCTGAGGCAGGAGGATTGGTGTGAGTTCGAGACCAGCCTGGGCTACAAAAGTGAGCTCAAGGCCAGCCTGAACTGCATAGCGAGACCCTGTCTCAAAAAGACAAAAAAAAAAAAAAATATTAACATCTACCTTCTAATTAGATTTAGTGTATTTTAGAATGCTTTAGCATAATAAAAGTAAAATGAAATTTTCATAACCCTGTCTTATAGCACATATGCATGAAATATTCTAAGAAATTTAGAATGCTGAGATGACTAATATGAGGTTGCCCAAGTCATAGCCCTTTGACTAAAACTTACCATATGTGATGGTTTACTTTCATTATCTATTTTTATAAAATCTTAATATATTTTTAAACAAAATAATTACGATTCACTATGTTAAAAAAACCACACCATTCTATGAAAAATAAAACATAATGATAATATCTAAAATTAGATGGACAGAATCTACCGTCCAAAACAGAAAATTTAAAGCAAAGCATATCTTATGTAAGCAAAGTATGCTGGATTGCAGTGTTTGCTTCTCTCCAATAAATGAAACCTGGAGCATAAGCATCGATCATTCATTCTTATAATGTGATAAACTTGAACAGATACAGCTAAATTTTTTGCCATAGTTGACCAACTTATATTCTCAGAAATAATAAATAAACAATTGCAACCATTGTATTGTTAATACTATATGTGAGTTAATGATAATAGCTGACTGTCTTCCTTTTGCATTCTCCTGAATCCTAACAAAGTTAAACACTTTTCATATATTGATTAGCTATCATATATTTTCTTTGAGATGTGTTAAATTTCTTTCCAAGGACTTATACCCTTTGGATTTCTTCTCCTTGCGTTGAGTTTATTCTTTTTATGTCTAGCCATGATTTGTACATCTAATACATATGTTGCAATTAACCTTATTACTCTCTATCTTAACTTTCATTTTCTCAGTTGCATTTTGCTGTTTAGATACATAAGTGTTTCTAATGTGTAGTATAGAAATCTAAAATATAAATTCAAAATTCAATTCAGCAGATGACATGCATATTCAAAAATGCCTTTCACGTTCCCTTCTAACAGTTTTTTTTTCCTTTAGTCTCTTTTCTTTACCTTTCATGTGAGGTAACTCATGACAATAAATGTCACTTAATAAATATAAGTGGATTGATGAATTGAACCAAGTAATTTATTGAAAACTTTGTTCTTTCTTTATTTCTTATGACTTGCATTTTTCCCGTATACTAGCAAATCACATATCTGTTGATCATTTTCTGTACTGTATATGTTGATGAGGTTCAGTTTGTAGTACTGTGAATTTCTGCAGCTTTTGAATATCACTTTTAATTTTAGTTGAGTTTTCTACAGTTACATTTTTGCATTTTTGTTTTCACTCTTAAATGTTAATTTCAAGTAATTTGTTCAATTTTATACATAACTCTGTGTATATGTGTGTAAATAATTCTAGTAGGCAAATGGACATAGTGGTGCACACCTGTGATCCCAGCACTTCGGAGGCATAGTCAGGGAGAGCTCTGTAAGTTTGTGACCAGCCTGGGCTACAAAGTGAGCTCCAGGCCAGCTTGAGCTGTATAGCAAGGTCCTATCTCAAAAACTGACTAAACTTTTTTAAATGCAAATATGCAGATGTAGAAATTTGACTGTGATGTGACAAAATATGTAAATTAAAATAGATAAAAGGTGATAAATATTGGAATATTCACTTTTGAAATATTCACCCATATATGAAGGTTCTTTAAATTTCTTTCATGTGTCAGGTTTTATTATATTTTCTTGCTATTTTAAATATTTTTATTGTTGAACGTTTTGATGTTTAAAATGATTTTCTAAAATTTCATATTCCTTCCCATTAATTATACTTTCAAATTATTTAGATTATTTTATGACTATATTTCAAAAAGTTAGGGTCTTTTCATGTTGTATTAATAGTGTTTAATGTTCAGGTATGACATAATTTATATTTTACGAGATAAATTGTTGTTTAATAAATTCTCTATAGCATCTCACTGATGTGCACAATCATGGATGCTATGTAAAATTGCTGTATTTATTATTGTACATTTTGTATGATAATTTTGCAGAATTTGGCTGACAGAAGGAAATGTGCTGCTGCATGGAAGGGAAACACATATTGTTGCTTAATCAAAACACAGCACTATTGCTGCATAATCCTTAATAAATTAATGAGTTTTATTAGTATATTATGAAATAAGGAATCACTATAGAGTGATTCCAAACATCTCCAACAGTGAATTTTTTGGTCACTGGCAATTTCAGCCAAGCCTACCAGCACTCTTCAGCCTGCCCCTTGTGGGCCGACTCCCAGCACCTTTGCTGTTTGTTCCAGGAGCTGCTGAGGTCATCCTGTCCTCAAAGTCATGAAAGAGGCTGGGGATACAGCTCAGCGGCATAAGCACCTGCCTAGCAAGCACAAGTTTCTGCATACAAACTCTGGTACCACAAAAAAAAAAAAAAAAAAAAAAAAAAACCAATACAACAAGGAAGTCATAACAGAAATAAATGTTTTGTTATACAGGTCTTGCTTCAACTTGCCCTTGACCACCCAGCAAGAAAAAGAAAAAAAAAAATGGTGAGATGAGCTTTAGGAGGCTTAGATTCAACAGACTCCAACATTACAAGCTTCACTGGTGGCCCAATGCAATTGCAGAACATTTGACTGTGTATGTATCTGCTTCCTCTTAGTCCAAAGAGAAGTATATTCTTTTCCTTTTTTTTTAAGTTATTTTTCTAAGCAACATCAATAGTTAGGTGCGTCATGCCCACACACTGTACTCTGTAGAACGATTGTGAGGACAATATGCAATATGTCAACTTTCAAAAAAAAGAAAGGGGAAAAGAAAAAAAATAATGTTGATTTAGAAGGGTTAATGTTTAATTGTCTGATCAATCTTATATACCTATATGTATTCATCTAAACTGATCTGATGGTGAAAATATGTAATATAACCATTAACTTTAAACAATAAAAATATTAAATTAAAAAAGTCATAACAGATTATGAAACCTGATATTGGAGGCCTAATAACATGACCTTCTGACCTTAAGAACTCTATCTGAGGAAAACATGTATCTTAATATATAAGCAAATTATTTAAATACTTTAAAAATTTCTGACTTGGTTCAACTATATATTGAACTGTAAATGTTGAAAATATAAAACTCAGGTATACATGTATACCTCATCATACTATCTCTATAAGGAAATTTTATGTACCTGTAAGAAGATTAAAATTAAGTATACTGTATTTAATGAGTTCAACTTTAAATGGCTAAAAGGACTATAGTCATATCTATCTATCTATCTATCTATCTATCTATCTATCTATCTATCTATCTATCTATATCTTGTCCATCTCCTCCATTCACCTAGTTTTACCCTCCAACACAATTCCCATATGAATCAATGCAGCTTTAGAATGTTGTGAAGTGTATTCTCACGTGCGTGTTCAAATTTGTGCTGCTGCAGAATTGGATTGAGAATTTGGGGTCTCCGTATAAATTTTAGGACAAGGTGCCAGGAACATGGTTCAGTACAGTGGCATGAGTCTAAGGACCTGAGTTTGTTCCCTGGTACTAATCCCCAAAATGTTTAAATTTTCGAATAAGCTTATTGGTACTTAGGAAATAACAATCCTGAATTTCTATGTAGATTACAGTTAAATTCAAGTAATGGAACTTTCTTCATATGTACATTTTATGTAGTATTTGGGCATGCCAATTTTATGTACGATGGCCTAACATGATATGAGCTGCACAAGCAAGCAATCATGAGTTCAACTTCTTGAATTTTCATTCATTATCTATGTTATCTACCAAGAATATTTGAGCCACGCAACGCATAGTAAAACAAGGACATACAACTTAATATAAATTCAGTGTATTATATCTTAATGCATAATGTATTAAAATTTCTAATTCATTTGGGATTCAATTAATGAGATAGTAGAGTAAAAATAATTCTTTAAAAACTAATAAAATGGATATATTATTGTGGATAGCAGCAGTAGTAGTACGAGGAGAATATTTTTTTTTATGTTGAAGGAAAAATTAGATACACATTGCTTTAAATGAGTCTAACTAGACACATTTTAAGATGTCTCTTAACAGAGATGACTCCAAAGCAAACAGAAAGCAGTCAAACCTCCACAAAGAGCCATAATATCAAGATGGAAACCCGGATAAAAATTATTCCATCCAAATTCATTTCTTGTATCAAAATCTATCATAAAACTTTGTCAACCTAAGTAATTTCCCTTCACTTGTTCTCAGCTGAGCGATACATCTCTTCCACTTACATTTTAATTTATCATTTTTTGGCAGTTCATTATTCAGATTGTATGTCAGACTTTGTGGAAACTCATATTTGAGCCTTGATAACTCTGGCAATTCTCTGATTTATCTACTTACTGTCAGACATTGAGCCTGCTGACAGTAGATATACTATTTAGTGATCACAGCAGCACAGGACTTGACTTGATGGGATATTAGCACATTTAAACAAAAGTGAGAATTAATGATTGCTCCAGTTGACTTCCAGTATATCTTCATGTAGATCTCTCCCAGACAGGAAATTATGCAAAATATCTGAAGTAATAGAATAGATCTGAAATCAATGAACAATACACATAAAATGAGAAACTGTGTTCTTTATCTTGACTGTTATTCGGAGAATACATTGAGATAATGTAGCTTTCTTCACAATTTGTTTTCTTGAAAGAGTAGTACATTAAAATGAGATATCCAGAATTATAAAACAACAATGCTCTTATGCATACATATTGTAATGTGTTAGTTACTGTCACATAAAGTTTGTACATTAGGGAATAAATGTATTAGTTAATGACTTTGGTTTGAAATTAGTTTTTAATATTGAATTTTTCATAGAACAAACACAAGTCATAATAGTAAAAATGACAACCTTTATGTGTTGGGGTTATTGTGATGTTTTTTTCATCTTGGTCATCAACGTGACAGGATCTAGAGATGTTGGCAGATTGACAATGCAGAATTCTGTGTATACCTGTGAGGGTGTGTCCCAAGACAAGTGGCATGGGGGTCAGCTAACTAAGGCTGCAGCCTGCATGGGGAGGGTACCATCAATTGATTGGGTGCCTGATGGGGCAAAAAGGACAGGGTGGAAGCTACATTACTGTCTTGCAGATATCAGAATCAAGCTCCTTCGGCCTTAGAACATAGACTCACAGCAGTGTCTCTCAGCAACATTCTGGCCTTCAGCTTTGCTCTAAGGTTGCATCATCAGTCCCTCTTATTCTAAGGACTCCAGTTTCTTGAGCTAAGCAGCTGCTCCTCTATCTGGTTCCCCAGCTGGAAGTTGACTATTGTAAGTGTAGTCAGCATTTCACTGTAAGCCAGTCTAACTCTTCTTGCCAACTTTGGATTATACCTGGGAAAAAACAGTTAATGCAGAAAATACTGACCTTGCTTCTTCATTTCATAGGTTTCCACATATGGTCAGCTGGCTGCATTGCCTATGTTCCAGCTGTGAGTCACAATACTAGGACTGATGTGGATGGCATACTAAAGTGCTAATATCATGGTGACTAGAAGGGGAAGAGAGAGGAGAGTGACATCTCTTCCCCCACTGACGAAGTCCCTCTAACTGGATCACACTTTCCAACATTTCAGTTAAATCCCAATAGCACCACTAAGTATGGATCAAGCCTTCTTCTACTAATAAGACTTTAGTGGACATTCCAAATTCAAACTGACAGAAATATATTCCTTTTATAGTGATCTAGACAAAGTATTGTTTCTTGTTTTCTAGAAAAACTAATTAGTGTGTGTTTGTCTATATCTTATTGAATATTATAGTTACATTATAATACTTTAGTGGAAAATAATAGATATCAGTGCTGTGCTTTGCTGATTAGAATATTTTATTTACTTAAGTCCCAAAAAGATACTTTATTATTCATTAATTTTAAAAGGCTTTTGTGCATATATTGTCAATCTGAACAGAAATTACACTGCAGCTGAGATTTCAACCTACTTCATAGCTTAAATGTAATTAGTAAAGTGTTAAGTGTCACTAATTTGCTTTGAATAAATAGTAAGATAATTAAAATTTGATGTAGGTTTATAAAATTTCAAACGGGCAAAGATGGAAAGTGTTTTTAGTTTGCAATTTTTACCATTGAAAAGAACAGGGAGTAATATTAAGAAGGAAAAGAGTGAGGAGGAGGAAGAAAGGAGAGAGAGAGAAATTGGAGCCAAATATGGGAGAAAGAAAAGTACGAGGGAGGAATATTCCTTCTAACGAATTAGAGAGTAAAGGATTTCTGAAACATGGCAATTAGAACTGGTGATTTTTCTTTCTTCCTTTCTGCTTAACCTTCCTTTCTTTACTGTTTTACTTTGATGCCAATTTTCAACTATTTCTCATTGTTTTCACATAAATACTGGATTTATAATCCTAGAAAATTTTTTTTAATTTTTGATCATGTCAGCCTTGAAGGAAAAGAAGTGAATATAGATCACAGAGAAAGTAAATGATAGCTTTTACTGAGTTTATTATTTGGATGCAGTAGAACCACTGGGATCCCCAAATCATAACTTACTTCAGTTTTTGAAGTAACAACGTTAATCTCCTTGTGCATATGAATGTTTTAAATAAAGTGGAACTAAAATGAATAAAATTGCACAGACTCATGTGACAATTATTTAATTATATATTTTGCTATTTGAGCTTACTAAGACATGTCCAGTGGCACTTCTGCCTACAAACAAAATTTCAATGCTTTGGGGAAGATGGATGCATTTGTGTTTGTTGAGGAAGACAGCTGGGGCCATGTTATGAACCAGTGCGGAGTTTGCAGAGAGGAACAAAATATTTCCATGCGCTTTTGTTTGTGGCCTGAACTGTTTGCAAGATAGAAAGATTCAAGAATTTAATTCAGTGCATATATATCTATGCTGTCATCCATGATGTTTCAATTATATAAAAACTACATGGTTTGAAATAATTTTCCACTCAATTGAATTTTCCTTCTTTTGAGATACAATGTAGCTATATGGTTCAGGTTACCTTTGAACTAACTGTGAATTTAGCCTGGAATGTTTGGCAGTCCTTCCGCATCAAACTTACTGCATGCTGGCATTACAGGCATGCCTCACTATTCCCAGCTACTAAAATTATATATTTAAAAATGGCTTTTGGAGCCAGGCGTGGTGGTGCATACCTATAATCCCAACACTTGGGAGGCTGAGGTCGGAGGATCAGTGTAAGTGTGAGGACAGCCTGAGCTACAAAGGTGAGCTCAAGGCCAACCTGAACTGTGTAGTGGGACCCTGTCTCAAAAAGACAATAAAATAACATAAAATAAAAAAATAAAAAATTGATTTCAAGAAAAAATTTACATCTACCTTATTGTATGTTTAATAATTTTTTGTCATTCTTTGGATACCTAAGGATTTTATGATTCTGTATTTAATGATTTAACGATTTACTGGAAATGTCCTATGTATTGGAGCGAATGAAAAACAGACAAGGCCAGGCGTGGTGGTGCACACCTGTAATACCAGCACTCAGGAGGCTAAGGCAGGAGGATTGGTGTGAGTTCGAGACCAGCCTGTACTATCAAAGTGAGCTCAAGGCCAGCCTGAATGGCATAGCGATACCCTGTCTCAAAAAGATGAAAAAAAAACCCACAAATTATTTTCTAAATGTAAAATTAAAATATATAATTTTAAGTCATTTTTATAACCTGGTTATTATCATTTTATAATAGAAATTTATGCATGTATTATCTATAAGTTCTCATAATTTTTTTTTTTTGTCTTTTTGAGACAGGGTCTCACTGTGCAGTTCAGGCTGGCCTTGAGCTCACTTTTGTAACCCAGGCTGGTCTTGAACTCGCACTGATCCTCCTGCCTCAGCCTCAAAAGTGCTGGGATTACAGGCATGCGCCACCACACCCAGCTTCTCATAATTTATAAATTTAAAATGAATTAACAGAATACTGGAAGTATCTAATATAATTATTTTTATTTTAAAAGATATAATTTTGATGATAAATTGCTAAATTTTTTGAGATGAGCTCTCATTTTCTGAAACATTAGCAGTTATAAAAGAAGTACTAAAATAAAGTAAAAGGTTAATGGTAATTATAATGTCAAATTAACATTTTCTACAACTGCTTACTTCATGACACATCTAAATGCCAATTAGAAGATATATTTGTTAAAGAAAACTAGCTATTCTTATTTTTAAATAGATAATTTACACACGCTGTGACCTAAAATTTTTAAGAAAATTTTTAAAATTCAAAATCCAAATTTGCTTAATTTGAACTTATTTTATCATTTCAAAAATGCATCTTTCTACTTTGATTAGGTGAATACAGAGAATATGCTTAAAATTACAGTTTAAATTCAAGGTATAACAATATTCTTAGCAAGATCAATGACATTTATTATTTGTTTTGGCATATATTCCTACCCTTAAATAAAAATTATTGTCTTGACAATCAGACTAGATTAGTTTCCTCTACTGTTACTTTAATAATGTATTCATAGTTTTGTAAAATAATCCAAGAAGTGCTTGGGTGCCCACACTATGGTTCTAGCCCTGAAGATGCTAAGGCAAAGTGTTCAAAACTTTTGGGTCAACTGGGACTAATGAGTTTTTGCTAGCCTGCTCCATGGAAATGTCTATTAAAAAAAAAAAGACTAAATTAGCTTAACTACATTTTTATACTGTGTGTTAAAATTTATTAAAATTTTTATTTTTTTATTTTTATTGTATTAGATCACACACTGTCAGATCTGAATTTTCAATTGATAAAAAAAATTCTACTTCAATATTAGTAGACAATTTGGTTTGAGAATTTTCAGTCCAAGAATTCTAAACCCTGTTTTGATTTTCTCAGGATTTATGTCAACTGGGAAGTACATGTAGTAAATAATTTGATTATTTTGATCTCAAGAGAGTTGCTTGCCGCACACAGAACCCTCCCGAGCCAGAAAACAGACCAGACATATGTGTAGAACTTTTGCCTCCTCACTGTGACCAGAACCCCTCCAGACAAACCCTAGGTCCAGCATGGGTGTGGGAATGTCCACACACTCACAGGAACCTCCTGCATTGGATGAGCCTCCTGTGGAACCGTGTGGAAAAACTACATGCAGAGAAGCTGGGAGCCAGAACCACCTAGCTAAATCAGGAGCTGAATGTCTTGGCAGAGGGTCATAGTGGGTGCACATCCATGGGCTCCAGCCAAACAAAGTTGAGCACAGCAGCCAGAACCAGCCAGGCACATCTCAACAGCTTCAAACTTCATAGAACCAGACCTAGTAACCTGAGACACTTAGCTATTCCAAAATCTATGAGAACAACCTCTCTCTCCATTGATTAAGGAAAGGGGCAACATGTAACTGAGGTGAATCAGTACACCATATACATCAAGGGGAGGTAAACAGACAGAATTTAGGGGAATAATTTAAATGCAAATTGACAAATTAATGATTGTTTTTATGGTCTAAAATGCAAACTCATTAACCTTAACAGTTTTTCAACTGCTATATATCACTACACATTATTTGTGTTAGTAATTGTAGTTTTGCAAATACAAAAGTGTAACTGCCTTCACTGCATAATCTCTTTTGGGTAACAATTTTGATTGGTAGTAAGGTAATAACTGCACCAATGTTCTACACCAAAGACCAGAGGACAGTGCTACACCAAATGACAAAAAATAGAACAAAATGCAGTCTGTGGTGCTGAGCCCACCCAGAATAAATGCAGAACACACTAGCATAAGAGAAATCGGGAATCACACAGCTGAAATCTCTTAAGTAATAGCATCTGAAATA
This sequence comes from Myocastor coypus, assembly GCA_004027025.1. NCBI lineage: Eukaryota > Metazoa > Chordata > Mammalia > Rodentia > Myocastoridae > Myocastor > Myocastor coypus. The sequence continues at coordinate 59,149 of PVJA010002173.1, read as the reverse complement.
GAGAAACTAATGCACAAAAGTATAGAGGAAATCAGAGCACATACATTCTCTAAAGTAAAAAATGAAATGATAATGATGATGAAAGAATTACTAAATGCTTCTAAAGAAGACATTGATAAAAATAATAGAAGATTAGAAATTTGATGGATTCCTTGAAAGCGCAACATAGGAAAGAAATAGAATGCAGGAAGAAGATTCAACAAGATATATAGAAACTTAAAATCACAAAGACAAGCTGGCAAGACCGAATGAAAATGAAGACGGAGCCAGGTGTGGTGGCACACGCGTGTAATCTCAGCACTCAGGAGGCTGAGGCAGGAGGATCGGTGAGAGTTTGAGAGCAGCCTGGGCTACAAAACTGAGCTCAAAGCCAGCCTGAACTGTACAACGAGACCCTGTGTCAAAAAGACCAAAAAAAAAAAAAAAAAAAAAAAAAAAAAAAAAAAAAAAAAAAAAAAAAAAAAAAAAAAAAAAAAAAAAAAAAAAAAAAAAAAAAAAAAAAAAAAACATTAAAAAAGAAAATTAAGATAGAGGTTCAGATCACAGGTAGTGAAAAGGTAAGGAAAGACCTCTTAAAAACAACTAGGATGCAGGAAAAAATGACTCAATATGTGCCAGATGATGCAAAAATGAACAGTGTGAGACTAATAGGCATCAATGAGAAACGAGGAGTCAATACAAATGATATAAAAAGGATATGGGTAGAAGTAATTGTAGGAAGCGTCCTAAATATCAGGAAACAGTCTAACATTCAGGTAACCAAGTTATATTGAACTCCAGAGAATATCAGCTCAATTAAAAACCATACCCAGACATGTAATAGTCAAGTTCCCAGAAATTCAGCACAGAACAATATACTAAAAGATGCTAAAAAAAAAAAAAAAAAAAAAAAAAAAAAAAAAAAAAAAAAAAAAAAAAAAAAAAAAAAA
>PVJA010002173.1:0-58120 GCA_004027025.1 Myocastor coypus | reverse complement strand
AGAGCATGGAACATAACACTTCAAGTTCTCTATGAAAAAATGCTACAGCACAGACAGCTATACCTTGCAAATCTGTCTTTCAAGTTTGATGGAGAAGTGAAATACTTCCAGGACAAAGAACAACTAAAATACTTCATGATGACAGAGTCAACACTACATACTACTAAGAGATACTTTATAGAGGGACCCAAAGGATCAGAACTCTATGAATAAGAAATGAAAGAACCAACAAAATAGGGCAAACAATTAAAATTAAGAGAAATAGGGATAAACAACAGTAAGTAAACACCATGTCAACCAGAAGTCAATATATGTCAATTATAACCATCAATGTAAATGGGTTCAATTCACCAGTTAAAAGAAATAGTCTGGCACAGTGGATTAGGAAGCAAAATCTAACAATATACTGTATACAAGAAATACACTTAACTCATAAAGAAATTGATGGGTGGAAAGTTATAGAATGGAAAACAATACTACATGTCCCCGCACCTCAGAAAAAAACGGGTAGCAATCCTGTTTATACACAATCTCAACTACAAACCAAAAATCATCAAGAGAAGTAAAGAAGGCCAGTACATAACCAGTTAGCAGAAAATTTCAAAAGGAAGAGGTGACACTCATAATTATGTATGCACTTAATACGGGAGCACCAGCTATACAAATCTTTTTTTTTTTTTTTCAATGTCCATTTCCGTCTTTTCTTTTTTTTTCTTTTTTTGGTCTTACTACTGAGTCATAGTGATCCTCCTGTTTGTAGCTCCCAAAGGGTGGGATTATAGATGTGCACCATCACGCCCAGTCTTGCCGGCTCAGCGCGCTCTAGAGCGGGGCCAGCACAGCATGAGGGGCCAGAAACCGAACCCTGGCCTCTTTGCTTCCTCTAAGCTAGTGCTAAATCGGCTAGGCTATACCGCTGGATCTTATAAATCTTAATGGAAATGAAAATTCTAATAGCCAATACCACAATCTTAATAGAGATGATAATACCATCTTATCTCAAAAGAACAGGTCAAGCAGACAAAAATTTAGCAGACAACTGGCAGTACTGAACCAAACCATTGAACAAATGGACTTAGTGGACATACACAGAGTGTTCCACCAAACCACACCTGACTACACAGTTTTTTCAACCAAATATGAAAAACTTTCTAAAATAGACCAGTATGAGGCCTTAGGCCATGCTTAAGTATATAGAAGAAAACAGAAATTATCCCCTCAATATTATCTTACTACAGCGCAATGAAACTGGAAATAAATAACAACAGAAACCACAAAAACCCTAGAAATGCATAGAAACTAAACAACACTCTCAGCAACCAATAAAATGACAATGAAATTAAATAAGAAAATAAACAATATCTATAACTCAAAGAAAATTCAAGAACAATTTATCAGAATTTATGGGATGCACTGAAAGCAATTCTCAAAGGGAAATTTATAGCTGTGAACTCACACATTAGGAAAACAGAATGGCAACAAATTCCCTAATGCTGTACCTCAAACATCTAGAAAAAGAGCAAATGTAACCCAACGCCCAAAGATGGGATAAAATTATAAAGATTAGACCAGAAATTAATGCAATTGAGGTGAAGAAAACAGTAAAAAGAATCGATGAATCAAAAGCTGGTTATTTGAAAGAATAATTAAAATTGATAAAATTCTATCTAAATCATCAAGAAGAGGAAAGAAAAATCTCAAATTCAGTTAAAAAGAAATGAAAAGGATGAAATTACCACAGACCCGATTGATATTCAGAAGATCATTAATAGCTACTTAGACAATCTTTGCTCTTACAGAATTGAAGACACAGAAGAAATTAACACATTCCTAGAAAGGTACGAATTACCATGGCTGAATTAAGGAAATACAAAACTCTCAACAATCTAATATCAGCCAATGAAATACAAAATGTAATACAAACACTACTGACAAAGAAACGTACATGTCCTGATAGTTTCACTGCCCAATTCTACAAGAAATTTACAGAAGATATAATCCCAATGTTGCTCAAACTCTTCAATAAATTTGAAAAGGAAGAAATCCTCCCAAAATCATTTCTGGAGCCAAGTACTATATTGATACCAATACCAGAGAAAGAAGCAACTAAAAAAGAACTTCAGGCCAATCTCCCTCCTGAACATAGATGCAAAAATCCTCACTAAAATCCTAGCAAAGAGAATACATCAAATCATCAAGAGTATTATATGCCATGACCAGGTAGGATTCATCCCAGGGAGGCAAGAATGGTTCAACAGAACACACCTGTTCAGGTAATAGAAAAATGCACTATTGGTGGGAGGAGGAACTTCCCTCTTATTTTTCTTTAATTTAGGCTTTTCTAATATTGGATTGTGAAGTTTCCATTGAGCTTATATCTCTGGAGCACACTTCACTAACACATTTTCCAAATTTTAGGAAACATCCAGTAATACATTTTATGGAAGAATCACACAGTTCACTTGTTGACATTCGAAGTTAAACTTCATCATGCTTTAATATGTAAAAGATATGTATGTATGTATGTATGTATGTATGTATGTATGTATTTGGGGAGGAAGAGTCTACAAAGTGTTCAAGGTCTCAATACTAGATCAGACTGGTAGTGATCTGCCTGTTAAAGCTTCCAAAGAGCTGGGATTACAGGCGCATCACCATGTCATCTCAATTGCCATCTCAGCACACTCTGGGAGTAGGGCTGGCCCGGCATGCCTAAGGATCAAACTCCCAGCCCGTGTACCTGCTTTCAGGCACTTTAATCCACTGAGCTATTTGGCTGGCCTCTGTACAAGTTATTCATTGTTAGAAAAGATAGTGTTGGCCTTGAAGAAGGCTTAAACATTTTACTACTGAGCCGAACGTCTAATTTCAATGTTAATTTGTGATTAATTTGCACCATAGTTGCTGGCGGTAAGGGTGGCTGGGCAAATACTTTAAATAGTAAGCAATCATGAAAGTTTGCTGCATCAATCCAATCGTGCAAGGAAGATTTATTTTTAGCATGTGTAGCATGCAGTGCTGTTTGATAGCATTTTTGGCATGCAGACTTCTTTCAAACTTGGAGTCAATCTTCAAATCCAGTCCTTTTTCTCCTCATGTAAATAGATATAACCCTTTTGTTCACTTCAGCGATGTTTACAGCATATGCACCAAGAATACACGCTATCTCTAGAAACAAATTTCTTTACTAGTCTGCAAGAACTAATGCCTTAAACATTCAATTTTTATATGGAGACAGCAACATTCTAATCACATCTTTATTATCCACGTCTCGTTCTAGTTCCTTTGCTGTTTCTATAAGACAGACTGTTACCTCCTCCTCCTCTCAAGCCTTAAGACTGTTTCTTCCACCCCCATCATTCATGAGATTTGGAAGTAGTTTCTCACAAATCATAATTATAGTGTCCTTTTGGCAGTTTTCCAAATATAACCATCATTCTCAATGGCCACTAATGTGATGAACACTTCTCGTGGGTTTCCAGTATATTATGCATAGATCCTTTAACGGAATTAAACTTATAAGGAAGGAATTAAAGTGATTCCAGTATATATGAGATACTACGATGTGGAGTCAAATTATGAACTTATCACTGTCTTCATGTGGTGATTGAGTGTTGTGTAAGGAAATAGTTCTGGTGAGCATGGTTGTATGCTACAGCTTAACTATAATACATCCATGTGATTGCACTAAGAAATACAAAGAGAACACAGTCTAAGTATAAAGCACACATCTGGATGTGTCCCCATCCTCCTTTCTCTCTGGTGCTGTCAGCCTGCTATGCCTCCTACCATAGCAAATGTCCTTGTTTTGCCCTGCAGGTCACTATGATATTTATGGTTTTGTGACAGCTGACTATAGACTTGATATTTTCAGAGAGTCAAATTAAACTTCTCCTTCTTTAAGTTGTGAGTGCCAGACATTATGCCTCATCAGTGGAAAACACATAGTGAAATCTTATAAAACAACTGAGAAAAAACATGCCCTATAGGATAAAAAGTATCTTTCTAAATTGTGAAGAATAAGAAATTTCCAAGACTATGGTTATGCTCATAAATATGCCCACATTATCATATTTTGAACATAGCTTTAAAGAAAGATATTTCAACTTTTATTTTTAAAAGAGCTCATGCTCATCATAACCAACACAAATTGTATGAGCTTCAAGCTTCATAAAATCTAGAACTACCACTAATAAGGAAACATCAGACAAATTGTGCACAGTCATTTTTGCCATTACTATAAATGTAATAAATTCCACTTATTTTTTCATGAATATAGACTGAATGGAATTATGTTGGGAATATTTAATACCTACTATCTATCAAAACACTGCTCCACAGTAGAACTAAAACTGCGAAAGTGTGTAGAATTAAGGATGAATCAGCTGTAGGAAAACTCTAATTTGTACTGCCAAGCAACACTAACAAATCTATGCAATGTTTACAGAAGTAAATATACTTACATTTCAAATAATAAATACACTTGTCAATAAATATTTTAACATTTCTCCAATTTTTCCAATACCATTTGTCCACAGATAAAAAAGGTGAAACTTATACAGACCCCAATGTTATGTTTCTAAATAGAGTCACTAGATCTACCAGATAATTATCAGAGGGAAATGAGTTCCTTTTATGAATACAGAATATTAGTTCTGTCAATGAATTTCTACTTCTCATAGTGAGATGAAAAATACTTTTTATGGGATAGAATAGTATTACTAAATGATAAATATCGTAACTTCTTATTTCTTCTCTCTTCTGTATTTGTTTGTATTTATTTATTTATTTATTTATTTATTTGATACAAGATATCACTATGTAGCTCAGACTTATAGTGATCCTTCTGTTGCAACCTCCCAGCACTGGGATTCTGGGATTACAGTTGTGCACTACCATGGCTGGTATAGGGGGCAGGGGCATAACACACAGCACTGAATTGAACTTGGTCCAAGCCCTTCCAGGTAGGCACTGAGACCACCAAGCTATCTCCCCAGACCTCTCCTAATTCTTCAATGATCAGAAAGTTTAGTGAACAAAAGACAAACACTAACAAAGTGTCACTAACTTTATTTTTAGGAAGAATTCTTTCAATTATTATAACTAAATTAATAATATGCTTCTAGCAAAACAATAAGCTTCTAGAAACCTAAATGAATTTTAATAAGCATTGGTCTTATTTATATATTAGGAATATATATTGTGCACTATAGTATAGAAAATATATTTTGCATGATTCCAGACATAATGGCCACCCCTGCAGCTTAATGAGAATAATGTTCCAAGATGAGTTATTGGCACTTAATGCAGTAAGCCCTCAGCATTCTGTTTAGGGTGATTCATTGGAAAACAGATTCTGGTCATTTTGAATTCATATTTCCCTATGAAAAATGACTATTTGGAATGATTAGACATTCAAAACACTCCAAACTTACCTAATAATATGTTAATGTCTTCATATTTATTCATAAGAACAATTTTCTAGATTACTTTCCAGTACACTCAGTATACTCCAAAATCTTTTGAAGATTAGCAATAATATTCAAAACAGGAATAATGTATTAAAATTACTATTGTACTCTAAATACTTTCGAAAATTTTTATGTACTCATTGAAGCTTCAAATGGTCTCTGACATAAGATGAAACACTAAACAATATATATTAGAAAACATGTCTATGTATACAAGTATATGTTATATGTTTATGTATTATATACTGGTGATTATTTCTAATATTGGCTGCAATTTATTTCTTAGAATGAATATTTTAATGTTTTGATGTGTTTTACTTGTGACTATTTCTATAAGAATTAATTAAGCTTAATAAATTATCATGATGTCTACATTCTGAAAATCTAGGAACACAGATATAACCAGCAGTGACCTTCTGCCAAGTATTTTGTTTCTGCAAGGCAGCGAACAGTAAAGGAGCCAAAAAGAAAACCGATCATTTAGCTCCCATGTCTTCTTTCGGACTATTTAACTTTCCATTAGCTCACTCAACCTGCTCAGAAGTTATCAGTAAGTTAAGTGGAAATAAGCGCTTCACACAATTGAACTCAGTTTATATGTTCTTATTTGAATACTTAAGAGCTTTCTTAAGGAATTATGAACTAAAATTGACTCCTCAGTGACCCTCTGACATTTGGATAAAGGAAATTTTGTTAAATCAACAGAACCGAAATAATCAACTTGAAGGTGCAAATTTTTAAAGCGTTGTGGAACTTAAATGCCTTCTGAAAGGAAGAAAACATCTATTAGTAAACTTTTATATTAAGAATCTAAAAATGTTGTGTTTAAAATGTTACAAATGTTTCTTGATAAATTAAAAAATTAACAAACATAAGTTACTGCATTATTGTTAAGAATGAACTTCAGGTAAAATTTTAGCTGTGCATTTCAAAAACAAAAAAATTCTATAAAAATGATTATGCATAGAAATCTAATATAAGTTTTACATAATGGAAGTGCATATAAATATGTGTACATAACTTCAGGAGTTAGTACAAAATTTGTCAATCACGACCAATTAATAAATGAGAGAAAATATGCAAAGTGATCATTCTCAGTTGGGAGGTAATCTTTGGTCCCTGCCCCACATCTGTTTATCACTACCCACTGTGTATAGTTTAAATTCTGTGAATGCTACGTTCAATATAAGTATATTATATTTCATCACTTATGGGAGCACATTTGTCCCTGATAATGTCAATTTTAAACCTTTATGAAGGAATATTAAAGTATATCAATTGTATATAGACAACAGGCATGTTAGAGCTTTGCTACACATTTAATATAGATTTTCTCAGGTTGAGTATACTTATGATTTGAAATGTAGTTTAGATTGGTACATTTACATTATGCATAAATAGTATGTGATTTTGATAGCATGTGACCATGATGAATACTGTCTGATTGCATTTCTAATGAAAATGGTAAATTAATATATTCCAGTATCTACAGTTATGTTCTTTAAAACATATATATATACATATATATACATATATATACATATATACATATATATACACATATATATAGTTAACTTTCAATGGGAAAAAATACATATATATATATATATATATGGGATATATATATATGGGATTAATGAATTTTGTACCTTTTTCCTTTATTTTGAGTGCTAGCATCCTAAAATTCTTCCTTCTATACTCCCATGCAATGGGTTCTATAAATTTTTTTAGTATATTTTAGTACAGGGACTACAGAGTCTCACTATATAGATTGGACTCATAATGATCCTCCTGCTTTCAGCCAAGTGCTGAAATTACAAGCTTATTACCACACACAGTCTCAGTCAGCTATTCAGCATGCCCTGGTGCCAGCCTGGTGTGGCAGAGGTCGAACCCTGGTCCCTGTGTATGCCTAAGTAGGTGCTATAGATTGCTGAGCTATTTGGCCAGTCCTATGAAATAATTTGAAAAATAAAATTTTACCAGTCTAAAATGTCTTCCATATTGCTTGAAATGTTATCTATATTTGGACTAACAATATCTGCCTCCCTTGTCTCTAAAATTAAATTAGATCATTGATTTTTCACATTTATTTCTGTTTTCATAAATATGAGGGTTTTTTCATAGTTAACAGTCTTAAAATAATGTGAGTTTGATAAAAGAAGAAAGCAAAATGAGAAAGCTATGCATAATAAGGATGCAGTTGAATTATATATGTTAGACTTGTTATCTAGAGACAGAAAACTGGGCATATACTATGGTAAATAGTTAACTTTCAATGGGAAAAGAAATCCTATCTAAAACTTCAAGGATCATCCGATGGTGTTGAGCTCCTCCTCTCCAAGGCAGTAGAAATTTATTCTATTTTTAAGTTCTTAATGCATTTGCAAATATTGCATGAGTCTGGACAGGGGCTATGGGAAGAAAGGGAGAGAAAATAAATCACAGTAACTCTGAAAAGGTACATTTTAATTCTGCTTACTAAGATAATAACTTAAACTTATGGTACACTTATGTGTATGAAGGTAATATTCACTCCACTTTTCCTGGCTGTTTTGTTAAGACTCAGAAGAAAGAAAATTAGTGGAAATCTACTACTGAGAATTTGCAGATAAAATGCTGTCTAGTATTACCAGAAAGGGATCCCACTTAAGAGTGTTAAATATGTGTTTGTAGGTAAACAACTAATTAAAGACTTGATGTCTTGGAAACAGTAGGTAGAATAACATTATGCCTAGAAGAATTCAATTAAAGAAGTAACAAGCTCTCAGCCCCATAGCAGCATGAGGCTATTTGTCAGAAAAGTTTGTTTGCTCATGGAATCAGTAAGTCTCAAAATGAATTCACCAACAGGGATCTATACTGAGTTTCTTTGCAAAAAGCCAGTAAATTTTTTCTGCAATTCTTAGATTCTCTTCTGTGAGAATTTCAATCCATAGTTTTAATAAAATATGTCACATATTTATGAACATGCTAGAATAAATTATTCAATTCTGTGATATTACTTTCAATATGCTGATAAGAACAGAAGGGTTGGGGAGATAGCTCAGTAGTGAAAGTGCTTGCCTGGCAAGTGCAGGGTCCTGATCTCAATTCCTAGTACCATAAAGAGAGACAGAGAGACAGAGAGACAGAGAGAGACAGAGAGACAGACAGACAGACAGACAGATAGAGACAGACAGACAGAGATAGAGAGAGACAGAGTGAGAGAGAGAGAAGCTGATTTTTTTTACTTTGAAATTTTCAAAAATGAGTTTCAGAATCACATGCCACCTATAGATAGATTCTGCCAAAATGTAAAAAAAAAAATCACTATCATAAGGGTACATCCATATTTTAAGGAAGTATAAATGTTGAAGGAGTAAGGAAAAAAAAGAGATAGTAAATACAATTCTCTTTCTCACACAGATCCCTAGAACTGACCATAGGAAATGGATGGGAAACTAAAGATAGGGTCTTCAGGAAGAAGAAATTACACAGATCCTTTAAAAATGTAGGGATTTGGTGATTTATGGAGGAAAAAAAAAAAAAAAAAAAAAAAAAAAAAAAAAAAAAAAAAAAAAAAAAAAAAAAAAACCTTAATGCTCAAAATATTTGGAGAAATGTTCTGCAGAGGGACAAAATTGAAGAACTTCCCCAAACAGAAAAAGAGAATCCTAGGAAAAGAGAAGCAGGAAGCCTACTGGGCAGGTCTCACGTGATATCCTGGTCAGAAAACTTCCGTAAGCTCTGACTATTGAATATTCCCAGCAGATGAGGCCCCCTGCCTTCTACTTACTGCTGGGAGAGCTCATCAAGGTATTGAATTCATAAAGGAGAATACAAACGGCATAGTAGCATATAAATATTTAATTTTTTAAATAGTGAATTGAAACAAACTCACACTAAATATCTGAAAGAATAGGGTTATCTAATACGTTGTGATAGCAAAGATAGAGCTAAATTTTCTAGTCAATCTTATTACTTCATGAACTCTAAAATTAGACTACATTTTTTGTCGATTTAACATACTGCTGAGTGATTCTGTGAACATCTTACATGATGTAGAATGTTTTGCCATCTCTAGGAATTGTGAATGTTAGAATATGACTGAAAAATACTTCTTACAATAAGTAGAATTCTGCTTACATAAGTCAGTGATGAAAATAAAGAGGTGTTATACAAGATATGCAGCTCTTTACTTATGATCATCAAAAAACAAATGTAAATAGAAACTTAATGTATAATAATGCAAGTTAACAACAATGTTGTATTTGTGTAGATTTTTAGTATAAATTTTATTTACTAACTGTGAAGTAAAGACAACTTGGTCAATAATTACTATATTATTTGCATTACCTTGTAATAATTATTTCATAATCTAAACATAAGATGAAGTTATAAATGTTTATATGCAAGTTGTGATTTGTCAATCATATTTTTATAAAACTAGAAAGGGTCTGGCATAACACCTGGAATATACTAAGAAAATGAATAAAAACTAAAATATATGTGTCTACATTTCAAATGTAATTTAAGGTTCTTTTAAGTAACTCATTTTTATTCACAGGTACAAAACTTAGAAATTCTCCTAAATGGATTGTAGGGAAAATTCTTTCTTATTATTACAAAGTGTCCTATTTTGATAGTTTATTAACATTTTATTACATATTTCTTTGGGCATCAGTAGTACAATGCTATTGTGAAAATTAGTCTTACATATTTGCTATATGACCAAAATTATTTGGAATAGTTATCACAAGAAATGTAGGACTATAAATAGGGACCTAGGACCTCCATAAAGAGTGCTCAAGAAGTGAAGCGAGGTCACAAAATTAAGTGAAAATATCGGGGGTGGGGAGATAGCTCCATGGCACAAGCGTGTGCCTGGGAAGTGGAAGGTTGTGAGTTCAAACCCTGCTCCTTCCCCCTCCCAAAAAAAGAAAGAAAATGTCAGCTGTATCACCTACCAATTAGTGTTAGTCATCTTTACCAACCCTAAATGTCATTGGTTATAAGATGTGATTACTAAAAACGGGAGTTCAATAAATATATTTAAGGTAAAAAAAAATAAAACTAGAAATATTAAGGAGACAAGGATACTGTTTACTAGATGCTATATATGATAGCAAAGTGCAAAATCTTAAATTCAGAAAAGTTATTTTTACTTATAGCAGAAAGGGGCCACAAGCTCTTCTAAAACATCTGCACATATGCTACCCATGGCAGGAGGTTAAGTTACACAACTAGTGAATGTCTCTCTTTCTTTGTAAAGACTATCCACAATCTGCCACTTTTCAATGCATAGCTATTTCTATATATGTGCTAAACACACATATATGTGTTATATGATAAAATCCTTTAATTGAATGTAGGGAAAATATTTTTATGAAATTGCCATACATTTTTTCTAAGGTGACTTAATTTTCTTCTAATATTTCAAGTAGACAATAAAGTATATATGTATTTTCATTTGTGTAATCCTATGTGAATATAAAATTATAAATTCCTGATGGTTTCAATTCTATTAAGTATACTGAAGCAGGCTAAATATATACTGGATCCAATTGCATGTTTTCTGTACGTCCTTCACTAATGCTAATAATAAGGGATGATCTCAATAAATTCATAAATTTGAGAAGCTCATATACTTTTCAAGAGTGCAAGTAATTCAAGAAAAATAGTGCGTTTAAAAATGTAGTCATAAGGGATACCCCCATTTCATCTGCCAAAAAAGTACATAACAGTACATAATGGTAATGTGAAATCATTTATGTGTGATAACCTGAAATACATATATAGATAGATAGAGAGACAGACAGATTATAGATATAGATAGATAAATGAAACATATCTAAATTTGTTTATTATTTGTAATGTATCCTGAGCATATTTTCTAGTTTTTTAGTTTTTTTAAATTTTTCACTCTTATCTTTTGTGGTTAACTTCCTCTAAAAATCTGAAAGATAAAAAATGGTTCATTTGTGGAATAAAAAAAAACCTAATTTTCTAATTCTGGTATCTGCAAATATGCAAGACTGGTAATTTAATAAAATGGCCATGGTAAAATACAAATATTGGGATAGAATTTGAGGAATTAAAAGAGGAAGTGAGTAAAACTTTTCTGCACTTTCTCTAAAAACAATTGTAAGTTAAAAAACGTTAGTCAAGAAGGTAAGATTGGGGCAGACGAAATGGCTCAGCCATCTAAAATCCTTGCTTAGGCAAGCATAGGCAACTGCAAGAACTGTGGTTTGATTCCTGGTAGCACATGCTGCCACAGCCCCAGCCCCAAAGCAGGCTGAGCCAGCCATAATAATAAAAAAAATGCAAGATTAATACAGGGTAGTTAGAACACAGGATTATTTCATCTCATGTATTAAATATTAAAGAAAGAACATTTATACAAATCTACATTATCTCCAAAAGAAAATAAATTAAACATGCTTCTCATGAAAAAAAAAAAAAAAAAGTAACCTCTTAAGATACCAATAGGAAACATTCTTTAGACTATGAAACCATAGGAAATACATCACACAAGTAAAGCTAACCACTGTAAATCTGGATTCACAGTAGAATTCTAAAAGAAATTTAGAGAACTAATGTCAACTTTTCTCAAACTTCACTGAATTTGAAAAAGAAGCAATTTCCTCAAATTCCTTACTGGAGGTAACTATTATTCCAATTCTAAAACCAGAGAAAGACCTAACTAAAAAGTAGAACTAGAGGCCAGTCTCTCTAATAATTATAGATAAAAAATTCTCAATAAAAGCTTAGAAAACAGAATGCAGCAAATCATCAAGAAGATTATGTACAATGACCAAGTGGGACTCATTCCAGAAATGCAGGGATGGTTCAACATACACAAGTACATAAATGTAATATACCACCCCAATAGAACCAAGAAAAAGCATCCATGACCACCTCAATATTTGCATAAAAATCCTTAAAAAAGTCTAACACTTTCATTAAAAAAAAAAAACTACATAGAATCCAAATATATTGTCTATATCTCAACCTGATAGAAGCCATCTGTGGGAAACCAACAGCCTACATCATACTAAATAGGCAAAAACTGAAGGCCTTCACTTTAAAACCAGGAACAAGACACTGTCTCCATTTCTATTCAATAAAGTTCTGGAAATATTAGACAGAGCAATTAGACAAGAGAGAGAAATGAAAGAAAATGGGATTGGAAAAGAAGTGAAATTATTATTGTAGATAACATGATAATCTAAATAAGGCCCTCAAAAATTCCACAAAGAGTTGTAGATGTAATTCCTGAATTCATCAACATAGCAGACTACAAAGTCAACATCCAAAAATTAGCATTTTTGCACATAATGCATTCACTGATAGAGAAATTAGGGAAACCACTCTATCTCACTTACTTTTTACTATTTCTGGGATATTCAACATTCAAAATGAAGGAAGGAAAGATTTATTTAGTCAGCGGTTTGTGGAGGTTTCAGTCTATACTTGGCTGACTCCCAGGCAGAGTGGCACATGGCAGAGTGCAGCAGTACATGGCAGCAGGAAAGAGTGAAGAGCAAAGGGAAAGGCAAGAGCTCCAAGTTCTAGCAAATTTCTCTCTTCTGTTTTATTGTAAACAAGCTACCCTGGTTGCTTGGGTATAGAGGTATAGAGCTCACATAATATCTATGCCCTCCTCTTGCACAGAATGAGGATGTTTACAAGCTAAGAATCCTGGTGCTCTGCTGAGTCACTTAATTAAACTTCTAGACTTCTCAAGCAGACATAGTCCATCAACCACTATAATCCACTCCTTATGAACTTGGTAACCAGACATTTCCTTAAACCCGTTTTTAGGTACATCGACATACTGTTTTTTTTTAATTAACATACTTATTAACATTATTCAACTTGAAAATTAGAACCATGACATCTTGTCCCTGGGAACCCCTTCCCCAAAGACTCACAAACAGCTCTTTGTGCAAAAGGCATTTTAGTCCATCTTTAAGATTGTCAGACTCCTAACATTTTCAGCAATGCTGAAAAGTCCAAGTGCCAAGCCTCCAAGATATAAGGCAATCATTTATTGTGAGCTCCTGTACAAATGGAAAGATAAACCCAACACTCAAAGGCATAAGAGAAACATTAACATGCCAAATACAAAATTCAGGAGGGCAAATATTAAGTCATGTAGTTCCATGTGGAACAACTGAAGCAACCTGTAATGAGTTGTGAGCTCCAAACGCCTTACATGGTTACATGGCTATGGTACTTCTACTGGTAGGTCCCATGTTTTGTTTTGATTTTTTCCCCTCTGGGACTGGCTTTGCTCTCCTCTTGCAGTTCTCCTTAGACAAATCACATTTCTGGCTTTTTTAAGCTTCTAAGATTTCCATTGAACAGGCTTCTGAATTACAGTTGACATACTGCCCTCTCAGGGGTACATTGCCTGAGCTCCCAGACCTTCTGAAAAATAGTAGATAAATATTGAATTGTTAAAGATATAAGATGTAGACAGACTGAACTTTAGAGAAATATTTCTGAAAGGAATACATAGCATGAGATTAATAATAGATTGCACATAAAGAAATGATTTAAAAACTAAAATGAACACAATAAATATTGTGTGAAATAAAAATGAAGAAAACATTTGCAGATCAGTCATATAATAGTTCAATGTATACCAAATTCAAGAAACTCACATTGATATAATTAGAATTCTCAAAGTAGTAAGGAGCAAGCAATAAATATTTAAAGATTTGAAATTTCTGAATTTAGTTAAAATTATAAAACATTCCCAAAAACAAAAAGAAAGTTTTGGACAAGAAATTTCAATAAAATCATGCCAACATACGCAAAAATGAAATTGTCCAAAACTATTTGTGAACAAAAAGAGTCATTAAAGCACATATATAAGGTGTGGTGGCTCACACCTGTAATCCCAGCACTTGGGAGGCTGAGACAGGAGGATTGGTGTGGGTTCGCGAGCAGCCTGGGCTACAAAAGTGAGCTCAAGGCCAGCCTGAATTGCATAGTAAGATACTGGCTCAAAAAGCCAAAAAAAAAAAAAAAAAAAAAAAGCATATATATAAAATAGCTATTGAAGAACAAAATTAAATGTCATCTTATTCTGCATTAGAATGCAAAGAGTAAATGTGTAAGAAACTAGGCTAATTAATTCAAAGAACTGAAAAAGGAAAAATAAAAAGACCTATTTTTGTATAAAAGACAAGGAAGAAGTACTATAAAGTCAATGGAAAATGGAAATATACATTTTAAAGTTTCTAATACTGGGAGAAAATATTATATGTCTTATAGGTAAATTTTAAGTCAAAGATACAGTATAAATCTTAAAACAAAGTTAAGATTAGGGAACTTTCAGGTTAGCTCAGAGGTTTAAGTGCCTGTAATCAGTTATGCCACTGCGTCATCTCCCCAGGCCCTAGAAATTCTAAATAATACCACTAAAAGCATTTTTAATATCTTCCAATATCCTTTGTCATCACAACATGCTACTGCTCTTTACTTGTGCTCTTATTATTTATTGCAACAGTACATTCCTGTCAGTTTGTACTGTTGGTGATGGATGCATGATTCTTCTTTCAGGGGCCCTGAACCACAAATGGCTAATGATTTACCCTACTCATGATAGACCTCAAGTGAGAGCCAATAACATCAAGACATGCAAATTATTGTCCCATTTTAAAATAGAAATGTTTATATCTCACTCTATAATAAGCTTGAAGTTTCTGACCCTTAGGTTTTAATGTGGATATTCTTGTTTTTTTTTCCTATCGCTTCTGATTTTTTTCAGGGTGGTTTTATTATTTACTTTGTAATTTTTTCTGGATCTTTGTCTTTATTAGAGAATAATAGTAGTAGAAATTGTTCTTATCCTCCTTTGCGAGGGTGAGCATGCCCTTGTACTAATGTCTTTGTACATATGTACATGTGTAGGTGCAGGCATTGTTGAATGCAAATAAAAGATTCCAGAGCATTAATCATGATGGAAAGGGAGGTTCCTCATGACACACAATAATTAGAATGCTGGAATCCAACAATGTAACTGAATTTTCAAACCTGTCAGAAAAGAGAAAAAAATAAATTAAATTTAAAAATATATATGTATATATATATAAAGCTAAGGATTATTAGAATCGCAGTGTATCCTCAGTACAGCTGTACATTAGGAAAGTTTAGTAAAGTATTTCAAGGTATAAAAACAAATAACTTCATATCCAGTTGTTATTCCTAACAAAAATTTTGGTCAAAATATATGTGAAAATGAGAACATTCCATTGAAAATATAGTTTGAGAGATTCATTAATTCGAATCCACAAAACATTTAAAAATGTCCTAAGACATTGGAGTGAATGCAAGCACATGTTTCACAACTGGCATATGGAGCCCTATCCATCAGCCCAAGAGCCATCTCAGGTTTGCTCTACAGGAGAGCTTTCAGGTTCAACTGCAGTATTGGAATTTTGCAATAAATCAGTGGGTTCTGGGTTGCACTTTGAGCAGTAAATATTTAAAAGGTTTACCATCGCTGTCCAAGATATACGTAATGATATAGATATAAAATGAAAAGACATATAAAATACTATGAAAATTAAAGGTCCGGGTGCAGTGAACATCTCACATAAATCCCATAGAGAAAAAAAGAAAGAAAAAAGAAAGAAAGAAAGAAAGAAAGAAAGAAAGAAAGAAAGAAAGAAAGAAAGAAAGAAAAGTAGCAGCACCTCTCAGTAGTGCCTCTCAATATTAATAGACTCAACTCCCCAATCCAATTAAAAGATAAGTATTGAAAAACAAAATCTAATAGTGTGTTCAATTCATAAAACTCATCCAATTAAAAAAGACATTCATAAACTAAAAATCAAAGAATAGAAAACAACATTTCATATACCAGTACTCTGTAAACAAGCAAGATTATGATTTCTACTTTAAAAGTTGAATTAAAATAAAAACTTATCAGAAGACACTATGGAAGTTACCACATACACCTTAAGAGAGTCATTCAAAAAGAGCTGGAACTTGTTAACTTAGATGTCCGAATACTGGTACACCTACCTTCATAAATACACACTGCTAAAATTAAAAGGCAAAGTAAATACTAACATGATCATAGTGGGTGACTTTGACACTCTCCTTCCCCACATGATAGATCAACAAAAATGTACATTAAACAAATATCTGAGCTAGACCTAACTACCTCACCCTAAAATACGTTGGAGGAAAGATGGCTTATTTAACAAATGGTGCCAGGACCATTGGGTGCCTGTAGGTAAAAGAGTGGAGCTGGACCCATTTCTTTCACTATGTACTGAAACAAAATCAGAATGAATCAAAGATTTAAACATTCAAAGGGGAAAAAATTAAACTACTGAAATGTAGAATAGGTAAAACTTTTGAAATCTCAGATGTGAGCCAAACTTTTGGGACAGATTTTTGATTGTACAAGAAATAGTACCAAGAATGAAAAAGAGATGATATCTGATTTGATGATACCTATCAAAGTTGATAGATACAGCCAAACTAGATATAATCAAAGCTTCTGCGCAGTGAAAGAAACATTGATAAAGATAAAGAGACATGGTACACACAGAGCAAACTCCAGAGCAGAGTGGTCTAGTCAGTTTGGGATGGGCCTGAGAAGAACTCCAGCAGACAGGCTTGGTTTGAGACCCGCAATGTAACTCCCTGAAGAGAGGCTAGGAGCAAGACCCAGAGAAGTCAGTCAAGGACATCAAACTTAAATACAAATTCCCAAATTAATACCTGCTGAGCTATACAGCCATGATGTTGCTATTATGGTCTCAAATATAAACTCATTATCTGCAAAAGTTTGTCAATTGCTATATCTCACTACCCATTATTTCTGTTTCTAATTGTATTGCTGTAAAGAGAAAACTATATTTGCCTGAACTACATGTTCTGTCTTACTTAATACTATCAGGAGGCATTGCAGTAATAAACTCACCAAAGCCCTATACCAAAGGACAAAGTACACTGCCAAAAGCAAGCAGTATCACACTCTAAAAAAGTAGAAAAGGCAAACTTCTAGGACACATACAAAACAAGAATCTCTGACACAGGTGTGATATCCAAAAACAGACTCTTTACAGAGAGGCTCTGATTAAGTTGATACAGCTAACTACTAACAAACCATCACAAAACTATCACAAATATCAAGAAAAAGAGCTTTTCCTGAAATATATTTTGATAAATTAAAGGAGCAAAATGCATTCTCAGGCCCTTAGCCCACCCAGAAAAAAATGTAGGAGAAACCAGCATAGAAGAAATTGGAAGTTGTACACCTGAAATCTCCAAATAATAGCTTCCAAAGCAAAGAAACAACTACAGAAGTCTTCAGAGGAAATCAGATCGGTAAGAAAAAGAAATGGTAACTGAAATGAATGAATTAGTCTGTGTCTCTACAGAAGAGGCTGAAAGTATTGAAAACAATAGAAAAATTATGGAAAGATTGAATGAGCAATATAAAAAAGAAATATGATGCAAAAATCACATTAAAAATTTCAGGAAATTATAACTTAATTAAAGTTAACAAAACAGTCTGAATGAAAGTGAAGATAAACTTTCAGACCATGAAGACACTGTGACAGCTAGTGAAAAATAAGGAAATGTCTGTCTGTTTGTCTGTCTGTCCGTCTGTCCGTCCGTCCGTCCGTCTGTCCGTCCGTCTGTCTGTCTGTCTGTCTGTCTGTCTATCTGTCTCTTGTCTCTCTCTCTCTGTCTCTGTCTCTGTCTCTCTCTGTCTCTCTGTTTCTCTCTCTCTCTCTCTCTCTCTCTCAGTCACTATGCAGATCACACTTGAAGTGATTCTTCTGTTTTCAGTCGCCCAAGTTCAGGGATTGCAGATGCTCATGACCACACTGACTCTCAATCACTGCCTCAGCGCACCCCAGGGGTGAGATTACACAGCAGGCCAGGAAATGAACTATGGCTGCTCCATTCTGACAAACCAGGTGACATTTCCCCAGTATTGGTTCTTCCTATCCAGGAGTAAGAAATATCTTTCATTTTCAAAATCCTCCATTATTTCATTTTTTTTCAGAGTACTGTAATTTCCATTATATCAATCTTTTACTTTCTTAGATTAATTCCTAGGCATTTCACTTTTTTGGAAACTATTGTGAAGGGTATTTTTTTCTCAGATTTCTTTGTCATTCTGTTTTTCATCTGTGTAGAGGATTTGTGGGTGTTGACCTTGTAACCTGCTATGCTAATGATTTTATATTAACTCTAGGAGCTTCTTGGTGGAATTTTTGGTCTTCCAGGTATAGTATCATGTCACCTGCAAGTCACGACAGTTTAACTTCTTTATTTATTCTAATTCATTTTATTTCATTCGCTTGTCTAATTTTTCTAGATAATGATTCAGAACTATATTGAATAAGAGTGGTAATAGACGACATCGTTGTGTTGTACTTGATCTGAGAGTAAAAACTTTCATTTTTTCCCCAATTAGAATTATGTTGGCTGATGAATTTTCATAGATGGCTTTTATCAGATTGAGACAGAGGCCATCTACTCCAATTTTCTGTAGGGCTTTGATCATGAATTAGTGATCACTGGACTTTGTCAAAAGCCCTTTCTGCAACAATTGAAATGATCATGTGGTTATTGGTTTTCACTCTATTTTTATAGTGCATTATGTTTATAGATTTGCTTATGTCAAACCATCCTTGTTTCCTTGGGATCGATCATACCTGATCATGGTGTAGAGTGTTCTTGATCATTTTCTGTATTCTTTTTGCTATGATTTTATTGAACATTTTTTATATCTGTGTTTATGAGGGAGATTGGCTTGTGGTTCTCTTTTTAGTTGCATCTTTCTCTGGTTTTGGTATCAGTATAGTACTTTCCTTCAGGAATCATTCTGGGAGGATTGTTTCTTTTTCAATTTCATTGAAGATTTTCAGGAGTATGAGGATTAAATTTTCTATAAATTTCTACTAGAATTCAGGTGTGAATCCATTAGTAGCTGGGCTTTTCTTTCTCAGGAAGTTTTTTTTTTTTTTTTTAATTTCATTGACTGATATTGGCTTATTCATAGTTTTTATATCTTGTTGATTCATTTTTTGAAATCTGTACCTCTCTAGGAATCTGTTCATTTGTTCTCTGTTTTCAGTTCTGTGAGAGTAAAGGTTTTCAAAGTAGCTATTTATGATCTCCTGAATTTCCACTGGATCTGTAGTAATTTTGTTCTTTTAACTCCTTACTGTTTGAATTTGAGGTTTTTGTTTTGTTTTGTTTTGTTTTGTTTTCTCTGCTTGTTTTGATATGAGTTTAGCTAGGGGATTACCAATTTTATTTAACGTTTCAAAGACCAGCTTTTTTATTCATTACTTCTTTGTATTATTTTCTTTGTCTCAGTTGCATTAATTTGTGCTTTAATCTTTATAATTTCCTCCCATCTTTGGGTTTTGGACTTCCATTTCTCTTCCTTTTTCTAGAAGTTTTAGGTGTAACGTTAATGTATTTATATGTACTCTTTGATTTCCTAATGTGTGAGTTCACCACTATAAATTTCCCTCTAAGAACTTTTAATTGCAAGTTAGGCTTGCAATGTGTTATTTAATTTCCTATGCTAATGTGGTTTTTGTGGCTTCTTTTGTCAATAATTTCCAATTTCACTGCACTGTGGTCCAACATAATTTCTGTTTTCTTGCAAATATTTGAATATGGCCTAGGGACAAATATATGATTATCTTAGAAAACATTACAAAAAAAAAAAAAAAAAGAAAGAAAAAGTTTCTATCTGCTGTTGAAAAGAAAACATATTCAGATATTATTGGGCAAAACACACTGTATATGTCCACTAAGTCCATTTGTTCAAAAGTGTGGTTCAGTTCTACTTTCTTTTTGGTAATATTTTGACTGGTGGACTATCTTTTTTTTTGTTGTTGTTGCTGTTATTGTTGTATCTTTAGAAAAAGGGCTACAGGGTTTTCAGGGACTCACTACTAGATGAGACTCATAGTGATCTGCCTATTTACAGCCCCCCAGGAGGTGAGATTACAGGAATGAGCCACCACATCCTGTCTCAGTTGCCGTCTCAGCATTCCCCTGGGCCAGGGCCAGCATGGCTGGCTGTGGCTTCAAATCCATGACCTCTGCACCTGACTGCAAGCACTTTTATCTGCTGAGGTATTTGGCTGGTCCTAGACATATCTTTCTGAGATAAGGATGTTTTAAGTTATCCTGTTAAGATTGTGGTATTGGATATTAGATTTTTCCTGTCCATTATAGTTGGTCTGATGTAGTTGGGTGCTCTCAAAATTGGTAAATATATACTTCTGGTTGTTATCTCTTCCTCTCATATTTTTCTTTAACCAGTGTGTAGTGGCCTTCTTTATCTCTTTTGACATTCTTGGTTTGAAGTTCAGAATATCTGCCAATAAGATTGCTACCCCTTGTTTTTTTCTAAGTCTTGGGGCATGTAATATTGTTTTCCATCTTTTGACTTTCAGTCTATAAATTTTATGAATTAAATTTGTTCCTTGTGTATAACACATTGTTGGATTTGTTTCTTAATTCATTCTGCCAGTCTATTTCTTTTTTCTCTTTTCCTTCTTTCTTATTTTTTTTTCATTTTTTCTTTTTTTGCAAGACCATGGTTCAGACTAATGACCTTGCACTTGTCAGGCAGGCAGTTGTGCCAAGGAGCTATCTCCCTGGCACCCTAGTCTATTTATTTTATTGGTGGATTCAGTCCATTTACACTGATGGTTACAAATGATATATACTGAATTATGGTTTTTTCTTGCTATTGCTTACCTACTTTGTTCTGATTAATTGGTTGTCCTATTTGATGGGTTCTTTCACTCTCATTCATGGAGTTGTGGTCTTTTTGATCCGTTTCTAGAATATGTTTTAGTACTTATTCTATGGTTGACTTTGGACGTCATGAAATTTTTAAGTTGTTCTTTATTGTGGAAGTATTTCACTTCTCCATTAAACTTGACAGAGTTTTGCAGAGTATATCAGTCTGAGTTTATATTTGTTTTCTTATAGGACTATAAGTATTCCACTCCATGTTGTTCTTGAGTTAATTTTCAAGGAAAAATCTGCCATTGTTCTGGTGGGTTTTCCTTTATATATGATCTATTTCTTTTCTCTAAGGCTTTGAGTATGCTGTTCTTGTGTTGAATTTCTGGGTCTTCATTATTCTGTGCCTGAGTATGGTTTTAAGTGGGTTGATGGTATTTGAAGTTCTATATGCCTCAGTTATCCGCATGTTAAATTGTTTCACCATATTGGAAATTTTTCTGCAATTACTTCTGTCAATGTTCTTTTTATGTTGTTCGTTTTGATTCTTAATTTCTCACTGATGCCTATTATATTTTTGTTGTTTATTTTTGCATCATCTTGTAGCTGTTGAATTATTATGTCCTGGATCCTAGCTGTTTTTAGGAGATTTTTCTTTGGGCTGGCTAGATAGCTCAGCAGATTAACTCACCTGCTTCAGCAGAGGACAGAAGCCTGGGTCAGTCCTGAGGAATGAATGAAAAAGATGTAGTATTTCTATACAGTGAAGTACTACTCAGCTCTAAATAAAGACAAACATGAAGCCATCATAAGTAAGTGGATGCAACTACAGGATACACTCATATGTGAAATTCATCAGAGCAACATTTGAAAATATCACAGTGTCCATAGTACAAGATTTCAAAAGAACAAATAAAGCCTGAAGTAAAACACAAAGAAATAGAACTTAAGGATTAACAGATGAAGACAAGAAAAAGGAGAAAACATAAGAAAAAAAGCAGCAGGTAAAACCATGCAAGAACATACCCAGCATGGTTGTGGTGATTTTATTAAATATGTCCATTAGTTTTTGTTTTGTTTTTATTTTTTTGAAAATAGCAGTTAGACCTGGCCTGACAGCTCAACAGACTAAAGAGCCTGCTTGAGCAGAGCACAGTGGCTAGTGTTCTATCCCCAATGTGTCATGCCAGGTCTGCCCATAGGGCACACTGAGATGGCGATTGAGATGGAGTGTGGTGGTGCATGCCTATAATCCCAGAACTTGCGAGGCTGAAAACAGGAGAATCACAATGATTCCAATCTTACATAGTGAGACCCTGTAGACCCTGTAAATCATATCCTCATTACAGAAAAATAGAAGAAAGAAAATAACAGTTAATGTGTAGAATTTTCAACTTGACTATATGTGTGGTGATATCTATGATCTAAGCAACTACACTGAGGATAGTGATGTGTAATACAAAAATCATGCTTGAATATTTGTCATCTTGATCTTCTAAACTTGTACTATTTCTAATCAATTATTACTACTCTCTTCAAAATAAATGTTAAAAAAGACAAAAAGTAGAACAAGAGGGACAAGAACAAAAAATTAAAGTTTCTGGAAAACAATTGGTAATATGCAGTCATATGTGCATTCTTATATAACTGTATTAGGTAAATGAACAGATTTCATGATTAAAAATAGATACTATGTTAACTATTTATAATCAGATATTGTTGTTCTGAAAATCAGTAACATGTTACACTGTCTCTGTCATGGTTTCTGATTTTTATACTTGCTTTTGTCTTTTACTTTATAAAATGAAATAATAAAATTGTATTTAACAAAAAAGAGACAACATGCACAGTAGGAAAAATTTGTCAGCCATCTTTCACACAGAAGCGTAGTATCTAGAGTATACAAAAATTAATATTAATATTAATATTGATGAAGCATAATCAAATACAGTTATTTTGCAAATTCTCAATATAAATCATTTTATAGCTAAAATGAGAAATAAGTTATCTAATTCTAACGTTTAAATTATAAATCAAAATAGATATTGCTAATTCACACATCCATATTCAGATACGTTTACAGACTATCAAACAATTGCCATCAAATTTGACCGAATTTCCATGTGTGATAGCTGATCGTCACAGCAACATTTGCTGAAGAGGCTGCTTTTTTTCTGGAATATATTTTTGTTTCATTGGCAACAATCTGGTAAGTGAATGTGCCTGGGCCTTCTTACGTATCCTCTATCCCTTTCATTGATCCACATGTCTGTTTTGTGCCAGCACCATGGAGACTGCTGTTGTTGTTGTTGTACCTTTGTAATACGATTTAAAACCTGGGGCTGTGATGCGTCCCACTTTGCTCTTATTGCTCAAGATTCTATTTTTTTTTCTGCTGAATCTCTGCTGTGTTAATATGAATCTAAAGATGACTTCCTATTTCTGTTTCAAATTTTGTTGATATTCAAATTGGGACTAAATTAAATCTTTATATCACTTTTGGAAGCAAGATTATGTTGACAATGTTGGTTCTGCCTAGTCAAGAACGATAGAGGTAGAGAGGAGTAAGAAGATACAGTGTAAAAAACTGGGATGTATAATGTACATGTATGATTTGGTTACAGTGAATATACTCATTCTGTGCCACAAATAGGAACTGATAAAATTTAATTGAATTCTTGAAAGAAATTTCATAGTAGTTCAAATGGAGGTTTTCATCCCTTCTCCGCCTTTTGGCTAAGATCAAGTGTCAAATGGAGATTTTAATATTGCATTTCTCATTTCCTTGGAAAAGCAGTAGCTTGATCTTAAGTAAGAACTGAGTTGCTCCATGCAAGGCCGTTGAGATTATTTGTAAATGATTAACTTAATATTACTCAGTCAATGATATATTAAAGCAATCTATTCCTTCGATAAGAACATGCTAGTAATGTTTGGAATAATGGAGGTAGACTTCAACATTAGTATAGTAGCAATAATCTTACTTAAATATATCAATCTTTGTTGTGTTTATTGGTAAGATTCCTTCTGGAAATGATCATCCACTAGTCCTTTCACCATTTAACGGAAAGAAGAAAAGAAGACTTCCTTTAAAACTCTTTAGGCAATGTGTTCATCTTTTAAAGTTTAATGTATTATTCATTAAAACACTTTAACTTATGTCACTGAATTATTATTAACACTGATATTTTACGAAAGTCATATGTTTGTGTTACGTTCTAAAGTTTGGACAGAAATATACACTGACATGTCTTCTAGCTTACTATTAAGCACAGATGTCAGTGACATGGCATATGATGATTTCTAAAACTTTAGGACCTGAATTAGAAAATGTCCCAGCGATTATGTGACACACATGAATGTTCTCACTTCATTCCCCTGCTGGGAAACACTCAGACAGGCACCAGCGAACTTGGCCTCTTGCTCTACAGTGTAGAGTCTACACAATGTAACACTGTATAGTCAACCTGGTCCTTCTGTCACTGTGGTTATAGATACAGGAACTTCAGACCACAAGAGTCACACTAAGCATCAAACAGAGGTGGCCTTTCTTATCCATGGGCTTCATATCTATGGATTCAGCCAATGGTGGATAGAAGGTATCCCTGGCAGGGAAATGGCATACATCAAAAAATATCTGTTGACTGTTGTTTTTCTTGTCATCTGATATAAAAGCTCAATATTGTGATAGGTTACATAGTACATGCATTGCATTAAGTATAACAAGTAATCTGGAAACGATTTAATACACATGGACATATATACATAGTTTATTTGCAAATACTATGAAACTTTCTATAAGTGCTTTGGGCATCTACAGACTTTTGTTAATAAGCAGGATCCTGAAAACAACCTGACATGGATACTGAGAGAAAACTGTAGAATAGCAGGCAATTTGTTTATTTTTTAAGCTTTTATTAGTTGGAACTCCTAATTTTTCCAAAAGCTTCTAGTTTTCTAATTAATATAGTTATCATTGATAATTTATAATTAATATTTGATAAAATTATTCTCTGTAAAAGCTATGATCCTTTTTATTTATTTTTATCATGAAGATGTTTCATCACAGTTAAACACATTTTTTTTTTTTTCTTTTCTGTATTCAGGGCAAGATCTACAAGGTCTAGAGTCTCACTACATGGATCGAACTCAAAGTGATTCATCTATTTACAGCCTCCCAAGTCCTGGGATTATATGTGTCCTTCACCACAGCCTGTCTCATTTGCTGTTTCCGCATGCTCTGGGGTGGGGCAGGGGATCCAACCTGGCTGCTGCACTCTGCCAAAACAGGTGCTTTAGTTCACTGAACTAGCAAGCCGGCCCCTAAACTGAACATTTTCACATGTCTATATCAGATTCTGAATAAGTCATTTCTTATTGAGTTTCTTTACTTTATATTTCTAGATTTAGAGAACATTAATAATGAGGACTCTGGAAGTTTTACATACACCATTCTGATTTTTTTTTTTTTTCTCTTGTTTCAGAACCTTTGTTTATTCACTCATTTTTATGGCCGGCTCAGCCTGCCCCGAGGGCAGGGCTGGCGCAGCATGTGGTGCTGGGGGTCGAACCGTGGTCCCTGAAGCCGCCCAAGCTTTCCCAAGCAGGCGCTTTAGACCACTGAGCCATCCCACCGGGCCCTGAATTTTTCTTATTAGAGTACTTTAATTAACACAGCCCATGTATAACATCTGGGCAGATATTGCTACCTTATTAATTATTAACTAAAGTTCATATTTCATTCAAGCACTCAGTTTTTTACTTAATTTTCTTGTTCTATTCCACGCAAGATAATACACTATATTTTCATCATACCTCCTCAGCATTCCCTTGTCTGTGAAACTTTCCTTGTGCTAAAGAAATTTAAGCATTTTGAGCTTAGAATTTTGAGCAGTGCAATGTCAAGCAGTTTAGAAAACATCCTTCACCAGGTCCAGCCTGACGATTTCCACTAGTTAGATGGTCTACACGTCTCTTGGAGGAAAGTCAGAGGCCAAAAATGATTGTCACACTCCACTAAGAGTACAGTTTATCAGCATGATTACCATTGTTGACATTAAAATGGATTATCTACCTGAAATTATGCTTCCTCGGTTTCTCTAACATAAAGTTTTCCTTTTATACTTTCTTCCACTTTTTATGATATCTTCTTTCTAAGAAAGTCATTCTGTTGAGCTCATACTTCAAAGTATGCTTCACATGCTTGATGAAGAATTATTTGGAAGAATTTTATAAGAAAATTCAATATATTTCTATTGATTCTTTCACTTAACCATTTATTTATATCAATGTAGACTCATGAATATTTATTTGTTATGTTGGTCTATAGCCAATTGTTATGTACTCTATTCTTGAATTTTTTTTCCTATTTTTGGACACTGACAATTCTTTCAGTGTCATCTTTCAGCAGGCCTACACTGTCTGGGATTCCATGATATTCTCCAATCACACATTTTCTGTCTGAGCCCTTGAGTCCTCCGTTTCTCCAGTAAGCCCTTCTTGTTTAATAAAAGATGGTATTTGAAATTAATTTTGGCTGCCGTTTTTATCTCTACTGTAATATCCCTCTGAGTCTAGGTCCTTTCAAGATGACAGGACACGTAGACCCATAGGTTGCAGTCTGTGAATACACATAAAGCTATAAATGTTCCTCTGCACTTTCATCTGTTTATCAAGTTTAACATGGCTCACACTGATGGCACTGACAGGAAATCATCCTGTGAAGCCAGCTTTAGACTTGTATTCTCTGCTCATGATGTATTCCAACATTGAGAAACTGCCATCTGTCACACATTCACTGAGGTGCTTGTTCCAAAATCATTAACCTTTACTCCTTTTACAAAATAGGTTTAGAACCAGAATGTATACAGCTTTACAATAGTTTCCACCTATCTTAATATAATGGTATCCACTTAAGAGTGCTGAATCTTCATTGTCTTCTGCCTTCAACTCTGGGTGCTCCTGATATCATAAGGAGTTTAGTTATGTTTGTGTATGTTCTGTCCTATTTTTTGTACTGTGAGGTGTTATAGGCTCTGGTGAATACACAATGCTATTTTTTAATCATTTTATTGCATGTTATGTTTACATGTTAAAATACTTTTAGTCTCATGAAATTCATTTATATTTTACAAATTCAATAATTGTTTCAGTCCAAATAATAAAAGCAAAACAAAATTATTTAAAACAGAAAAAACCAGGACATAGCAAACATTTCCCTGTTTTTGTTATTTTTATTTTCATTTCTCTGTTTAATATCTCTACAGTTTCTACTTTTTACCCTTTTCTAGAATATCTTGAGCTGGGGGTATAGTTCAGTGACATGGGCACCTGCCTGGAAAGTACAAGGTCCTCAGTTTGATCCCCAATACAAAAGTAAATAAATAAATAAAATAAAATCCAATAGGATGTAACCTTTGACCAAGGCTTCTTAAATTTATATACATTTAAGATGTATTTTTGCTTTTCTGTGACTCAAATATCTCAAACCATTTTATTTCTTTTTGTTATTGTTATTGTTTTTTATATATTTAGTACAGAGATGACAGGCTCTCACTAAACAGATCAGATTTATGGTGATTCTTCCTGTTTTCAGCCTCCCAAAACCTGGATTAGACACACACAACCACACCTAGCCTCAGTCAGAGCTCAATACACCCCGGGGGGCAGGGTGGGCACAGCAGCTAGGAATTGAATCCTGGTCCCTGAGTCTCCCTAAGCAGACACTTGAATCCACTGGGTTATCTGGCTGACCCTCCATTTTATTTCTATATACTATTTCATTGTGAATGTATCATGTGTGTGTGTGTGTGTGGCTCTATCTAAGAACATCTTAGCTACCTGGACATGATGGCCCACTCTTGTTATCCAAGCACGCCAGAGATTGAGGCTTTAGGATCAACTTAAGTTTGAGGCCAATGTGGTCCACTTAGCAAGTTTAATTCCAGCCTGAACTAGATAGTGAGACCCTGTCTCAGAAAACAAAACAAACAAAGTATCAAAAATAAATTAAGTAAACAAACAGAAAAACCTTAGCTGGTCATGGTTGTTGTTGACTATAGAACAGACTTGTGGTTAATCTTCACAAGTCAATTTTTGTGTGTATACAAGTTTTAAATCACTGTGGTAAGTGTTTAAGACAATTATAACTGATCTTAACTATCTCTGTTTAGTTTTCTAAGAAACTGACAACCTATCTTTCAAAATACCTACTTTATTTTGTGGTTTAATCAGAAATAATTAAAAACTGTTATTTCTCCTCCCCTCTGCCTACAACTTCCTGATTTCACATAAGATAAATGTCAAAACCTAACTAAAAATGTTGAGCAACTGTAATGGTCTTAAGAAAAGGCAGAAAATAAGAACTGATAGAATTAATTAAAAGATGAGATTAAAATTAATATAACATTTGAATTTAAAAATGACTTTTTTTTTTTTTTTTTGTAGAACCAGGGAATAAACTCAGGCCCTTTGGCTTGCCAGGCAAGTGCTTATTCTACTGAGCTATCTCCTCACCCCCTGTATATGTCTTTAAAAATAAGTAAAATTAATATATATATATATATATATATATATATATATACATATATATATATTTTTTTTTTGTCTTTTTGAGACAATGTCTCGCTGTGCAGTTGAGGCTGGTCCTGCACTCACTTTTGTAGCTCAGGCTGGTCTTGAACTCACACCAATCCTCCTGACTCAGCCTCACAAGTGCTGGATTACAGGCGTGAGCCACCACGCCCAGCTAATATATATGTTTAATCAAAGGAAAACATCAAAATTCCTTTAATATATTTTCTAACTCATTCAACATTATTGAAACTTACTTTATACAATAGAGAAACTTCAGTTTGAAACAAAATTGTGCTTACATCCCAATTTGCAACATAGAAGTACATGCAAGAATATTTTTTACTCACCAGAGCATGTTTTCATGAAAGTATTACCAACTTTTCCCTTTTTCTAACTCAGTTTGAAGAATGCCAAATGAACATCAATATTACATATTACATTTTTTTAAGGAAGGAAAAGTTTACTTAGCTCACAGTTAATGGAGGTCTCAGTCTACATTCAGCTGTCTCTAAGGCAAAGTGGCACATGGCAGAGAGCAGCCTTTTTATGGAGACAGCAAAGAGCAAGAGCAAAGGGAGTGGTACCAGCTCAGACAGCTAGCTAGCATCTCTCATTTACATGTTAAAGGCATGCTTACTAAATGTATACCAGGAAGAGACTTTTTAAGGTAATCATAGGAATTACTAAGCACTCGAGATAGAGATATGATGATAGATACAATGACTAATTCTGTGGAAGTTCCTCAGGCTAAAGATGGATGGGACTGATGACTTTCTGGCCCTCATCACATGATTTCTTGGGCAAGAGGTGGAATGCAAGTGCTTATTCAGTGTGTGGACTCTTCCCCTAGTTTCACAGATATGGACCAGCAGAGGCTTTGAGTTCTCTTTGAAAGATCTAAGGCATAAAAAACATTGAAGACAAAACCTTTATATCATCATCTATATATTGTGTCCCCCAAAAGTAGTTTACGGATTTGTTATCTACTGATAATGAAGGAGATTATCTATAAGCATAAAATATTTAATTGTGGCTTACAAGGCAGTACAAAAATACAGGACGGATATGTTGAGAAACTAAAACAACAAATGCCAAATTCTTAGCAAAAAAATTCAAGAGTTATGCTTGCACTGTGTGACAGATTTACCAATACCAACGCAATGAATCACAAAAGTGTAATAAAGAATCTATGGTCACATATATATGCCTTTCCATAGGACTTTCTGGCACAAAACACAAGCACATTTGCAGCTTCTGCACAAAGGAGGCTTTTGAGATTGCAAGCATATTTTATATGAGAATATAGAAACCTATATTTACTTAGTGATCCCCCAAATTTTCTCTATAGTGTTGTTTACTTATTCCATTATAATAACTTCACTAGCAACAAAATATGATTCTATATGCTGAATAATGACACAAGAAAATGTTTCCTAGCTGATACTTATTTGTATTAAATTTTACTGTAAGGCAAATTCAAGTAATATGTATAAGGTATCTGTTCATTCCTGGAAAAAAAGAAAAAATAACCTCATAGGAACATTCTATGAGATCTTGGCTATGCTGGGTTAGTTTTACTTGATACAGGTTTCATATTGGCATTACAAAATCTGTGAGGTCTAAATCCAGTGATAAAGTGAATTGATTAAAAGTAAATAGCTAGCTAGCTATTAAAAATAGGTATCTCAGCTGTCTAAGCTCCTGCCTGGCAAATGTAAGGATCTGGGTTACATTCCAGGTATTCCATGGAGTGCTGGCCCTAGCGCACTGAGTGTACATTGCCAGCCCCAGAACTGAGCTTGCTGGGAAATTCCTGCAATGCCAGCACTGGGGAGGCTGAGACATCAGGACCTCTACCAGGTCGAGTGCACAGGTTCCATAGTGAGAACCTGAACCAAATAATTAAATGAAAAGTTAAAAAAAATTACATATGTGTGAGTTCATTGAGCAGTGAGGTTGAAGAAACATCATGTCATCAGAATCTTGTAAAAAATGGAAGCTCAAAATGCTCCCCAGTGATGAAGAACCAGCAGAAGGAAAGCAGAATTGGTCTGACTCTGAGCAGGAAGGTAAATACTACAATGAGGAGGCTGAGGTAGAACTGCAGGACTCTGGCAGAGACTATGAGCTATACCGGGAGATACAGAGGCTAATGGCTGAGATCCAGGACCTGAAGAGCAGAGGTGGCGAGGATGTGGCCATTGAAATTGAAGAATGGAGGATCCAGAGCTGTGTGTATTTCAGGACTCAAAAGAAACGTAGCCAATTACCCACATCAGGTTGAAGAAGCGATCAGACCCTTGAGGCCAATTAAAAAGTACATGCTTATCATCTGCAGCTACAGAACTTGCTGTGTGAAGTGATGCACCTGCAGAAGGAAAGCACCAAATGTCTGGAGTTTAAGTCAAAGCATGAAAAATTGATCTGTTCAGTTTAGAGGAGTTTTACAAGAAAGCACCAGCAGACGTCACCATGGGAGACCCTCATCAGCAGACCCAGGCATGTCTAGACTTAGAGTCAGAGCAGTAGAAAAGACTGGCAGAGAAATACCAAGATTTTCTAACCCATAAAGAGAAGATCCTCAGAGATTGAAGTTAAGAAGGAGTACGTGAGCAGCCTTCAGGCTCAGTTCGGTGACATCACATAGGCTTTGCTCTCAGTGCCAGAGTTCATGCCATTTGACAAGGCTCACGAGCAATATGAGACAGCCAGATACCTACTGCCTCCTCTCTATGTGGTCTTTGCTCAGCCTACTGCCTATGGGCAGGCCTGTGATAGGACCTTGTCAGTGCCCATCTAAGGCAATATGGATGAATCCAAGGCTCTGTTTAAGCCTCCTGAAGACTCCCAAGATGATGACAGTGACGCAGATCCTGAGTAAGAACAGACCATGAAATGGTGGTGACCCACACTGGTGTTCAGGTAGATGACAAGCACAAGGAGATCCTGAAGAGACTCGCTCTGTCCATCATGGTTGACCTGAAATGCAAAGATGATAGCATGCTTCACCTGGCTTTCTACTACCTCATGAACCTCAACATCCTGACGAGCAAAAGTCAAAATGACCATGCCCACAGAGCTGATCACCCCCATCAGTGCAGGGGACTTGCCATCTGCAGACTCAGTGCTGAGCTGTTGGAAGCCATAGGAAGCCAGGAAACTGATCAAGTGTGTGTAGGTGGTTTGTTTTTTTTTTTTTTTTTTTTGGGGGGGGGGTTTATGTTTGTTCTTCTTTCTAAGATAATTATAAAGGACTTAGTGTGGAGAACTATTTTAAAATCAAGTCCCAAACGGGACAAGGTGGATAGGGTAAACATAGAACAGGTAGAGCATAAGCCCTCTAACTTTGCTTAACTAGAGAACGAAAGAGAACATTCTTTTAAATCAACAGCCATTGATTCCAAGCAGCACAGCGTTGTCAGGACTAGGGGCACTAACTGCTTCAGGAGGCTTCTGTGTTCTAGTCTTTGGCAAATCCAGCTGGGATTCCCTAGTCACCTTCGGATCTGTTTGCCTCATCAGGCCACAGAGGTTGGTGCATATCACCAATGACAGTCCCATGTGTCTGGTGCTATGTAGGGGGCTGATGAATGTGATAGCCTGTGGTCTTGGTGTTGGCTATTCACATTGCAGGCATGGCAAACTTGTTAGGTTCAAGATAGTGTGTATGGTTAACATCTGGAGAAAACGGAAACACTCAATGGGTTTTATGGAGCCACAAGCCACAATCCTGGACAAGACAGCTCAGAAAAATTTCAATGAGTCACAGACTGAAATTAAGTTATAGGTCTTTATGAATCTATATCGTTTAAAATCTTAAGATAGTTAACACAGCTGTTGCTACTTATGGCCCTACTGCTCCCTTCACCTTAAGTGTAGTAGAAATGCTACAACAGACTATGGCCCTAAATGAACTTAAAAAAAAAAAAATAGCTAAAACAGCTTTAAATACAAGAGACTATTGTGGAAAGAAAATTTCTTTGCATATAGCAGCAAACAGGCAAAAAGTGTGTTTTACAATTTAACAATTACAAAGGATTTGCTAACTGGAAAGGATATCTTTGCTACCACAATCAACTGACCTTTATATTGCAATAATGTAACAAACTAAGAGTTCTACCTTTAGGGCCTAGAGGAAACTTCTTAAGGAACCTTTCCAAGGTTGTGCAGCAGGCTTGTTACAAGCTACTGAGGAGACTGTTAGTGACAGGCAAGCTAAGAAAATAACAGTTCAGTGATTGGCCTTCAAAAATAAATTGAACAATTTTGTTCATGTATAAAAAGAAGAAATTCCATCAAATACAGATAAAACAGCTAGAAAGAGTCCTTTAGAGAGATTTCCATACTGGACAATGGAAGGAACCCAGTCCACTGCTAACCTGGGGGAGAGGGTATGCTTGTTTTTTTCCAGAGAATGCTAAATGACCTATTTGGTTACAAGAACGTGCTGTTACGCTACACCATGATGCCAGATCTGAGAAAAAAGATAACAAGGAGTCCAGATCCAACCCTGGCCTATCAAAGGAACTGATAAAATAGACATCTAAGGTCTAAATAGATGGTAAAATATATGAATATGACTAAATTTTACGAAATGTATTGCATAGATGTTATTCAGAGATGAGAGATTTTATTTTTTCAAAAATGTTTTGATAGATCTCTTTTTATTGATAACAAAATCTGACTAGTCTAGTTACTGTTATAAGAAAATACAATTTAGTTACTACAAGTTAATTTGGCCAGAAATATATAAAGTTGATTGCACTCATAATTTTGTAAAGATGGCTATTTGTGTGTACTGTGTTGTTGTCTGTGTGTGTGTCATTCTGTGAACAGTTGTTCCCCATTTTCTGTTGTTGTTGTTGTTTACCTTTTTTTCCTTCTTGTTCAACACAACATGGTATGTACAGGCTTAAAAGCATGCTCTTTTTAAAGTTACCAGCTGGTTTAAGTCATATCAAAATTGGTTTATACACAGTTCAAAAGATTTAAATTAATTCAGGTTTTACAAAAAAAGAAAAAAAGGATTCAAAAATTGAGAGTCCTACTGATGAATAAGAGATGTAGCCAACCTTTTGTTCACTAATGAGGAGCTCCCAGTAACCTCCATAGTCTCTTAGGAGACAATAAATAGGTCATTGGTTTATTATTTTTTTTAAGAATTTATTTTATTTTATTTATTTTTTTCTTGTTTCAGAACCTTTATTTGTTTATTCACTCATTTTTATGGCCGGCTCAGCCGAGGGAAGGGCTGGCGCTGCATGTAGTGCCGGGGAATCAAACCGTGGTCCCTGAAGCCGCCCAAGCTTTCCCAAGCATTTGCTTTAGACCACTGAGCCATCCCGCCGGGCCCCAGGTCACTGGTTTAAAGATATATATATATATATATATACACAATTGCGTTTTCTCTTAAAAATGGTTTTGGTATTCAACTAAATTAGAAACATAGGTTTGCACATGTATATGGTAACTCATTATTGTTAATCTCACAGTGTCCTAAATGTATCCATGATGCCAATGTTACAGGTCTTCTACAATGTTAAACAAAGATTGCTTATTGTAATAAAACTTTCAAATTCAAAAAAAATGGCGAAAAGGAAGAGAAAACATTGTGATATATGTCACATTTAGGATAATTAGGTGAAAATTTCATACATATTAGATTAAGAAGACCGGTTAAAAGTGTTATGTTATGTTAAAACGGAAAAGTAAACATGTCACAAAATGTCATAAGAATGACCTGCTACAATGTTGTATATGATTTTATTTCAAAACTTTTGTGTAAAATTGTGTAATTATTGTTTTTTCAGTGTTTAATATTCAGATAGATAATAATAATAAGTTACTGTTTCTGTTACAAAGTAATGTCATTAAGCTTTACTTCTGGATGTTTACCTTGTAAGGTTTGCAGACTGGAAATTAGAGAGATAGATTGGCTAAAAAGTATAGCCAATATTTTGGCTCTAGCCCCTGAAGGTCAGTAAAGGCTCAGGACGTAAGAGAACCTCTGCTGTAACAAGATCATGGAGCCATAGAGGAAAGTGATTGAGGACGTGTAGTGTGCCTGAGGAGAGTCACCTAGAGACAAATAATCTCTCAAGCTCTCAGAGAGAACAAACTGGTCAAGCAATGGCCGTGATTCATCTAGATGGTTGACACTGACGGAAGAAGTACAAGGTGCTACACATTTATTCCAATATAAATCCTGAGATTGGGCTGACCTTGTGAGATAACAAAATTATACTCATATTTACATGGGTCTTGCTTTAACTTAGTCTTAACTATCCAGCAGAAAAATATAGCAATGAGGTATAAAAGTACTGTCATACTAACATGCTAAGCTGTAAAAGGCTCAAGTGAACTACAATTGACAATTATCAGCTATGCTAAAAACATACACTATTGTGGACTGTTGGACTATATATGGTTGGTTACATTAAATTCAAGTACCTACAATCATTGAAATGATATCAAATATAAAAAGATCCTTTAAAGACTTCTCCAAATACAGCTTCTCCAACTGCAATAAAATATTCATCTTTGACAAAACAATACAGAAAAGGTGGATATGTTGGGAGCCACAGGAAGCCAGGAAATTGATCAAGGGTGTGTAAGTCAGACTGGGCCTCTGTGCCTGGAGCAAAAAGTTTCCACAGTGCTCAGAGAAACATCCTGTTGAGAAAAACGTCCTGTCTGGTTTAGGCTAACTATTGGTTTCTGGGTAGCCTCATGTCATGGGATGCAAACTTTGTGGAAGTATAAATAAAGGGTTGCTTTTGTGTATGTTGAGTTAGTCTGGCCCATCAAGCAGACTGACGACCACCTAGTCCAACTTTTCATCTTGTGTATCTTTCTAATTGCTACCGCCCTGTCTCCCTGGGGTTGAACCATTCACAGTAAGATCAATGGATCCCTACATTTACGGATCCCTACACTGAGCTGTTTGTATTCTGGCAGTCATGGGAAGAAAATTCCAAACCCATCCAATCAGTATCAGTGCAATAAAGTTGGCATGTTGGCATTGAGAGACTGTATACTTGACCTAGGTCATCCCTATTTATCGGTGCAGAAGCTGAGAGACCTCCACTTCCCCAAAGAGCAACACCAGAACACAGTGATTGCCGACCACTCGCTGAGTGCCAGCCACATGGAAACAACCATGAAGCTGCTGAAGACCAGAATGCAGTTCTGTCTGACCCTCCATAAACAGTTTGCATCCCTGAAATATGGCATTGTGCCAGTTAGCAGCGATTGCCAGTACCTCTTCCCTGCCAAGTTTGTCTGTCATCTGGCAAAGTGGGTGACAATTGCCTGTGAAGTTGATGTGAAACTGCATTTCACCGAGGACATTGTAGAGGCAGGACTGGCTGGGGACACCAATCTCTACTCCATGGAGCTCATTGAAATGGACATAGCCAAACTCCAAGCTGCCATAGTATTGAACCCTGGCTGCTCCTTTATCCTCCTCGCCCCTCCTCCCATTTTCTAGCTCTTTCTGAACTGGAAAGGAGCAAAAACTAACAGCAATGATGCCAACATTTGGGCTAGGGAGTGCAAGGTGAACTTGTGTTACAAAGTGCTCTGTGACCCTCAGTCCAGCCACCAGCCCTTCACCAACCAACTACAACATCTGAGTGCACTCCTAACATCTACCTGGAAACTGAGAGCCACAATGACTCTATGAAGGGACCCAAGTAGTTACCCCAGGAAAAGATGTGCCTGCAGCTCTTCAGGGGTCCAAGCAGGATTAAGTCATTTAAATATAAGCATCCTCAGGGATTCTTCAGCCATTGCTGACCTCCCACTCAGCCACTTGCTTCCCCCAAAACCTTGATGCAAGTGCTAGGCTTCTGCTTTCTGCTTTGT
Source organism: Myocastor coypus (assembly GCA_004027025.1). Taxonomy (NCBI): domain Eukaryota; kingdom Metazoa; phylum Chordata; class Mammalia; order Rodentia; family Myocastoridae; genus Myocastor; species Myocastor coypus. The sequence goes on along the minus strand of PVJA010002173.1, from coordinate 21,461 downwards.
TCACAGGTGGATCTTTATAGTCTCAAAAGACAGAAGCTAATAAAATGTCACCTGACGGCTCCCCAAAAAAGTGTGCAAAAAGCTTGTGTTTTGAGAGCTTGTTTGGAGGTTGTACCAGAGGAGTGCAGTACACATATACCCTTGACCAAGGAGCAGTCTCCTCTATCGGGGTGGTCATCATCTTCGATCAAGTGCGCAGCTTCAGAAGGGATGCACATCGACCACTCAGAGGGGAAGGGGACACCCACCTAGCCAGCCAGATCAGCCGAATCAACTCTGACAATCAATGGGGTGACAGATGTCGCAGCCAGATCACCCTCACATATGAAAAGCTTGTGTTTTAAAAGAATTTTTAAATCCTCATTTTTCTTATTGAAAGTGTAAAATTTACTGATTACAAATCATCTTTGTAATCATAAATGCATAATTCAGAAAAAACTCCCATTTGGCTTAATATTAGAAACCAGTATAAATATCTGTGTTTTATCTCATTGTTTTTTATTTCTTCTCAATATAAAATATGAAAAAACTATGATGAAATTATAACACATAAACATAAGGAATATTTTTATCAGCACACAGTGGCACAAAACAGTAGTCTCAGCTACTCAGGAAACTGGTACACCAGATGTTATGAGCACAGATGTTTGATACCAGCCCAGGAAACAGTCTAATGAACACCGTGTCCCTTAAGACATTAGTATTTTGTAACTTTTAAATCTATCTATATTGTTTTTAGTGTTATAAATATGAAAACTATCATACTATCAAGTTACAGAAAAATAAGTCCTGGATACATGACCTCAAATTTATGTTTAATAATGAAAAAAATATATTTTATATAAAACAAGAGCATAATAAATTTTTGAGAAAATATGTTTTGATAATTACTTAGAAATTACTTCTTGCAGGGGTCAGGGGTTTGATCCTCCAGCCTGCTGTTCTGGTCTCATGGCCCAGGGCAAGCTGAGATAGCAGTTGAGCCTGGGCAAAGTGGTGCTTGACTGTAATTCCAGCTCTTGGGAGGCTGCAAACAGATCACTTTGAGTCTGATCTAGTAGGAAGCTCAACATCCTGTAGACACTTCCTTCAAATATAGGGGAAAAACAAAGAAAGAAAAGAAAAGAAAGGAAAAAATTGTTAGAAGTTTGTTTTACACTTAAGTACACATATCTTTTGTTTTACACCTGAAAAGCCAAGAAGAAAATCAAAATGTAAGTCAGGCATCATTATATTGTAAATTTTTGAAATAAGTTGCATTTTTTGTAAATAAAAGGAAAAGAAGCTAAAATGAACAAATGAAATAATATTGATATTAATTTAATATAATACAACTATAACTCAGTAAACGTCCATTATTTTTACAATGCATGAAGATTTATGTCTTTTCTAAAGTAATTATTAAGAATTATATATTCAGGCTGGGCAGAGTAGCACATACCTGTAATACAATAGTTAAAGAGACCGAGGCAGGAGGATTGTTGCTAGTTTGAGGTCAGCCTGGTCAACAAAGTGAGTTCAAGATAAAAAAATAAAAATAAAAAAAATAAAAAAATAAAAAAACTACGCAGTGCAACCCTGTCCTAAAAACACAAAAAAGAACTACATGTGCCAATATTTCAGAGGTGCATAGAAAATATGGATACCTTAAATTTTCTTCATGCAGGCAAATACTGAATAATTAGCAGTATAATAAAAACGATGTATTTTCCTTTTGAAAATAGTAAGGAACTATTAGTATCTCTAATCATGCTTTCTCTTAGAAATTATCTACTCCATATATTTAGATAAAGATGTCACTGCATTGTATTAATTACAAACCTTATTTTTGCCTATGTGCTTAGCGTATTGACACATTGGGTGTAAGCCATTTTTAATGTCTTAAAGTCTTTCATGTAATGAATTTGTCTTATCAACTAATTTTGTAGAGAACATACTATAGGGAATTTGAAATTATTAAATTTCTTATCTGTAATAATTTGATATAGTGAGTAGAAATGTGGCTACAAAAGGTTAAATTTGCATATAGAGCACATTTTGCCATGACACATAAAAGCAATTAAAGATTTACAAAAGCGTATCTAAATAAACGAGTAGATTAATAAATGTGTGGATAGCATGGGGATAGATATGTAACCACAATTACAAGTTGTCCTTTAATTTCTCTTATATAAATATTATTGTGTCTTGTAGAGATTTGTCTTCTGTGTGATGGTCTGAAACAGGAAAACAAAATTTCATCAAGTGCTCTGCATTAGTCGTGTGTCCTCCTCTCTACTCGGTCTAATTTGCATTATTTTTATTACATATATATATGGTTTCCTTTAATATCCCAATGAAAATTCGGTCCTGATGATAAAATTTCCCCATAATGTCATCTTTCCCAGGTGCATTTAGAGGAGTAGAAGCAGTTTTCCGGAATTTTCATTACTGCTATATTAAATTACTTCACAGGGAAAAACATACCATAAGTAGAATGTAATAATATGGTAAGAAGGGATTCTTTATAAAATTCTGTTTAAAATATTTTCATAGTTAATTAACTTCTTAAGGAAACCCTTTAAAATATGTTTGGAAAAGTTAGAATTTTCAATTTGAATACTGTGACACTTTCACTTAGGGAAGCAGTGGTTCATGTAAATTACACATAAATTAGGTTACCACGGTACTACAGTCAGAGCAGTGCACAATTTAACTTAGAAATTAATTCAAATTTTGTATATGACTGAGTTATAGAATGTTACAGCACAGGTTCTCTATGTCTGAGTTCTCAATGACCTTGAAGAGCTAGAGCGAAAATATTGGCTATCCTTGTAACCCTTCTTTTTTCTCTAAGTCTGTAAGCTTCCATTCTGAACTCTCCAGAAAGGAAGCTTAGTGATATTATTACTCTATAACATAGGTACTTGAGCTGAAGTGTCGTTCTGAATATTAAACTTGGAATCAGTATTTTCCATCAATCCTTGATATTCTAATAAATTCTTATAGAATGTGATAAAAGCAGTGACACATTTTTATTCAGAAATTTAAAAATCTAAGCATATTCAAAACTGTACCCAGTCAATCTTATGGCATTTTCATTGTCTCTTATTCTCTTTTAATACCCTTTTTGTTTCCCTGTAAAACAACCATTTACTTGAGAGAGAGTATGGCAATAATTGAAATTACATTAAGAGATTTTTGGAGCCACAGAGAAAAGGGACTGATGATTTACAGTGTGCCTAAGGAGAGTCACCTAGACAGGAAACATTCTCTCAGACTTTCACAGATAGCAACCTGGCTAAGCAATGGCCATGACTCATCCAGACAGTTGACACTGACAATAGTTCTATAAAGCATTGTAGATGGTTTCAAGGTAAATACTGAGGGGATTTGACTGATCCTAGGAGGTACATCAGTTACATATTCTGCTATACAAGTCTTACTTTAACTTACCTTTAACCACACAGCAGAAAAATTAACCATGAAGCACGGAAAGTAAAGCTAGATTAGTATGTTGAGCTGCAAAAGGCTTAAATTAACAGCTTCTGATATTGTCAGTTCTGCCAATAACCCATGGTGATTATGGAATATTGGGCTATGTATGCAACTACTCTCTTTTAAAGTAGTTCAATGAGAAGAAATTTTTGTATCAATAATGATTAGAAAAATAGTCATGTCTGCATCCTGTGCTCTAAATAACTACTATGAGGACAACAGTATGCATTATATCAATTATTGGAAATTAGAACATTTCCAATAATGTACTACTAACATGTTTTGAAAATGTCGCATTATTTTTATTAAAAGTAATTTAAAAAGAAATTAATTCAAATTTTAACAAGCTCAAACTCTGATTTTTTTTTTTTTTTTAACTAAGGATTGAACTCAGGACCTTGCACTTGCCAGGCAGGCACTTGTGGCCCTGAGCTCTCTACCTGGCCACAGAATTGTAACTTTTTCAATGTTATCTGTCTTATTTTGTTAAAAAAATCATACCTTAATTTTTAACTCCTTGCAGCTCCTATTATAATGCAAACATGATAAATTCTGATTATAATATTATCTTTTATCTACTCGGTTTTTTAAATTTTAATGAGAAAGAAATAACAATGAGACAGTTTCACAACACATTAGTAGGACAGTTACAGTAATTAATACATTATATATTGTTGTCTTTGTAGTAGGTATTCAGCATACAAGATGAGATATTTTGTCTAACTACTACTAATGCATATCTTTCTTCTCACTGAACTAAGAGAAAGTAGCTTCATATATAGTGCAATAGTCCATATAGTAGTTGGTTATTAGAAGAACTGGCAATGTTAAAGCTGTTGACTTGAGCCTTTTATAGTTCAGTATATTAATATAGCTTTCATACCTTATAGACTTTTCTGCTGAATGGTTAAGACCTAGATAATGCAAGACCTATGTAACTATAAATGTAACTTTTGTATCTGGAAAGGTCCGCCAAGTCCCCTCAGGATTTATCCTGAAACCATGTACAGCAGTTTGTAGAACTTTTGTCAGTGTCAGCCATCTGGATGAGTCATGGCCACTGCTTGGCCAAGCTACTCTCTGTGAAAGTCTGAGAGAATGTTTTCTCTCTAGGGGAATCTCTTTAGGGGACTCTCTTTAGGCACACTATACATTGTCAATCACTTTCTTTTGTAGCTCTATAATTTCCTATCAGTCTTATTTGGAAATTGTTTTTAATAATATTAAGGTGCTCTGAGAATCAATTCAAATTGCAACTTTAACAATAAATACTCCCTGGGCTGCAGAGATGGCTCAGCAGTCCAAAAGCACCTGCTTAGGCAAGGTTAGGCAACCACAGGGACCGTAGTTTGATCCTTGGCACCACATGCTGTGCCAGCCCAACCCCAGGGCAGGCTGAGCTGGCCATAAAATATACTCCCTGAAATAATTATCTACATGTGAGCTTTCAACTATTCAGTAATAATTTCCATTTCACTACATTTTAAAATTATGTCTTAATAATAACTGTTGTGTTTAATATTATATGAATAAATCACACCATGGTATTATACACACACACCTGAACATATTTAAATATTCATAATTATTCAATGGCAACTACTTCTTTTTCATACTGGCTGCACAAAATTTCACCTCACGTTTTGGCATATCAAATAAAATTCTTAAAATTAATCTGGGAAGTTGTTATTTTATAAATTTATGCAATTTTTATATTTTTATTAATTTTTCTACATGATGACAGGGATGCAAACATTTCTAAAACTTATTGCTTTTATATGAGTATAATTAACCAATCAATTTTATTTGTACATCTTAATATAAATGAAATTCTGTACCATTTGAGGAATGAAATTAAGTGCTTCACAGAAATCTCTACTTTGAAAATAAAGAATTATAAAGGGCTTTAAGCATTTGGTTGAACCACAGTTGCAGCAGCAAAACAAGATCCTGCATCCTAGTCCTTCAAAGTTCATGTCACAGAATGTTGGTTCTCATTAAAGGATACAAACTTGTGATGTGGTGGAGCCTCACTTGCTGGAAATCAGCAGCAGGTCATTCTGGCCACTCACCTTACTTTTTTCCCTCACAATTTTCTGGGCTTTCCATGCTTTTTATTTTCAAATAAATGTGAGACATCACTCACTAATATTCTTAACACGCATGTTGACAATTTTACTGTTAATAAAATGAACCTGTGGATGGATCTGACACTTTATCAGTCCAATCTTCCCAGTCACACAAATGTCATATCTCTTCTATTCATTAGGTCATCCTTAGTTATTATCACTAATGCCTGATAGTTTTTAGTTCCGATTGCTTACACACATATTACAAACTTCATGCATTTCTATCATGTGCCTTTAATGTTATTTAAATGAGATTATTTTATCTTTTGTCCTGGGAATTTTTGTTATATTATAGGAGTAAATTTTTCCTACATTGGCCTTGAATTCTGTAATCACATTATACTGATTTAACAATTTGATTTACACAGAAGTACATATTAATTTTTTTCTTATTGTTATAGTTTTATTAGTTCAAGTTTGCATTACTCATGACTACATTTGTCAGAAGGAGTTAGCATGTGGTTGTAACATATCTCAGTCCATTCCCTGTCCCGTCTCCCTCCCTCCCAACTGATATTTTCATAGTTTCTTTCAAGATATTCCTTGGACTATTTATTTTGATATTTCAGAAGACACAGTACAATCAAATATCAGTGTTTCTGCTTGTTTAACCGATCAAAAGTTATTTATTTATTTATTTAGTCAGTCAGTCAGTCAATTAGCTAGTTAGTTTTGCAGGACCAGGGTTCGAACTCATTACCTTGCACTTGCCAGGCAGACACTTGTGTCACGGACCTATCTCTCCGACCTCTTGATCAAAAGTTAATGCTAATGGGGCCTGGCGGGATGGCTCAGTGGTCTAAAGCACCTGCAGGTGGCTGTAGGGACGGCGGTTCGATCCCTGGCACCACATGCTGGGCCGGCCCTGCCCTCAGGGCAGGCTGAGCCGGCCATAAAAATAAATAAAACAAACAAAAGTTCTGAAACAAGGAAAAAAAAATGTGACACTTAAAAAAAAAAAATTAATGCTAAAATAAGTTTTATTCAAGTAAAGAAATCAATGGAAACATTTTGGGTAAAAAACACTTCTCAGTGGAAAATACAGTTATGCATAACTAATTAATCTGAAAGTTATAGGCACTTGAAACATAATATGAAAAGCCCTTAAAAACTACTGAAAGTTGCAAATTTTTTCTTAGTTATGTGCATATTATGCATGTACAATTTTGAGTTGAATGATAGTCTGGAAAAAATAAGCACATCAAATTAAAGCAATATATTAAAAGCTTTATACTTACAACATGACTGTTTTATTACTACAGCATCTTCCTATTACATTTTTCTATAAATTTCTGCAGCACTTATCATTGTTGACAAAATATTTTTACTTTTGCTAAAATAGTATAAGAAACTGGAAAATGAGAATAATTTTATTAATTTAGTTATTGCAAGTTAGTACTACAGAAAAGAAAATGAATATTTCCCTAGAAACATTTGGAAGGTTGGCCTCATTCTGCTTATCTGTATGGTAATACACATGAAGCATATCCTGCATCTGGCTATCAGCCCTGACATTCCATCAACTGCTTAGTGTACCAAATACCAGTAATTGAAAGATGATTTATTAGGTTCATTCCTTCAACTCATACAGATAATAGAAATAGCAAGTATAATGAATTTCATTGTTTCATAAATTTATTGCTAGTTTAGAGGCTAATTATGAGAAGTGGAATAAGCAGTAACACCTGTTTCATGTGGACATGAACAATTCACTCCTCAATGAAGGGTCAATTTGTTTCATGAAAATGAGGATAACAGACATGAATTTTGTGAGCCTCTGCTTTAGAATATATTCAGGTAGACTGAATTCAGTGGTAGTGTTATGATTTGATGGATACAAAACTGGATAACATTTCTATAATAAATATATACTCAGAGTCGAGCTGATAGTTTATTCTACTAGCATTGGCCAAGAATCTTACACAGTGTATCTGATACTAGTCTTCAGCGCATCTTTAAATGCCACAAGTGAAAGTATGATATGTAATATACCTGCTTCTCAGGGCTGGCCAAACATCTCAGCGGAATAAAGCTCCTGCAAGCAGGTGCGGGGACCAGAGGCTCACTGCCAGGGTCTGCCGTGCTGGCCCTGGCCCTGGGATACAATGAGACAGCAATTGAGACTGGACATATTGGCACGTGCCTGTAATCCCAGTTCTTGGCTGCAAACTGGAGGATCACTAGGAGTCTGATCTAGTAGTGAAACCCTGAATATGCTGTAGACCTTTCCCTAAATAAATTAAAAAAAACACCTTTCTTTTCATGAATTTAAAAATAAATGTAAATGAATGTTACTCTATGTCTGATTTTGAAGAAAGCATCCACTTGGCAATTTAAAATTTTGGATGCATTATTTTCATTGATAAGTGTTTTTAACCATAATATTGTAATTTCAATTAAATGTGAATGAAGAAATCAACAAAATGTGTTGTACAGTTGATTTACTGAATTCACTGATTCAACAAACATAGATAAGTGTATATTTCATTGTTGACTAGAGAGACAGTTATAATACAAGATATAAGATACATTTAAGGATTTGCATATTGGCTATTAATCGATGGCCACAGAGTTAGCTGTGGAAGCGTACAAAAGATCTCTCTGTACACTGGGGTTCTGAAGCATCCTGTTGAAGCTCTGGAGGTCTGTGGAGTGGTCCATGTGTGTCTACATCAAGAATCCCGAGGGTCTGCTTTAGAAGTGTGCAGTCTGCCCTGCAAGCTGGGAGAGGATATCCAGGGTGAAAATGAAACTAGAACATCCCCAAGAAAGCCAGAGGAAGTCTGCCCCTTCCATTGTCCTTCTACTGCATTCTATAATTGATAATTTTAGGAAGGGTTTCTAGGACATAGTACCTAGAACTATGCTGACTTGATTTTATTGGGCATTATTCACTCAAACTGACAATTAATCAAGTATTACAGTCCAGGATTGTCAACTTGACAAGTAGAAACATTTATTTAAAACATACAGCCAGAAAGGCAAGTTCATAAGTATGCCTAACATAGCTGTTATGGTTTGTGTCTAGTTGTCCCCACAAAGTCTCATGCAGTCATGGGGAGGGAACTTCTAGAGTTTGAGATCAACTCATGATCCACTGGGATTAGGGGTGATCTACTGAAATTATGCATTTTAGTACTTCTGGGATAATGGGTATAAATATTATGCTCAACCTGGGGCACACAGCAATATAAAAGGGACAGAGAGATAGAGTATCTCTCTGTTGCCATTTTTGTTATTATTGCTGTTCTGCCACCACAAACTGCTGCTCTCTACTGTATGCCACTGAGCCTTGGAGCCAGCTGAATATGGACTGAAAGTTCCAGTAACTGTGAGCTAAATAAACTTTTCCTTTCTTCATCTTGGGTGTCAGGTATTTGTCCCAGCAATGAGAGAAGAGTAACTGAGCCATAATTTGGTACCACGGAAGAGCAGTTGTTCCTGTGGCTAAACCTGACCATGTGGATTATAAGTTTTGGGGAATAGCTTATGGAAAGAGAGGAAAAGTTTGGAGAGATTCCCTACTTGTGAAGAGATGGAACACCGATGGTTGTTCTGTTTGGAAGACTCTAGTTAGAGGTAAGACCACAAAATTTATAGAAAGCCAACCTGTAAAGACCAGGACAGGGAGGCTTCTGCTGGAAAGAATGTCTGCATTGGTTGTTAGACTCCAGATGATTTATGTTATGGCTTGGTACAAAGTTTGTCTGAATTTTTCTAATGTCCAGAAACTTTGCCTGAGACTAAGATTAAGCATGGAGGACTGATTAATCTTTGAAAAGAAATTTCCAAGCAGCCAAACATTGAAGTCGTTGCATCAGTGTTACTGGGGATTTTTGCCCAGATTTATGTTGAAAATCAAAAGCAAAGGACCGAGTAGGATGGTTTAAAATGTTGTGAGATTGGCCAGAAAGGAAGAACCAGGAAAGCTGTGGAATGTGAAGACAGAGCCGAGAGTATCTTCATGGTCAAGAAGGAATCAGACAATGGAAAGGATGGCCTGAGGGCATCACAGGAGGTGGCAAGTCTCCATGCTTTGCAGCCTTAGAACTGCAAAGGGCAAGGACTATACCTTGAGGAGAAATCCACAGAGCCTCACATTCCAGAATGGTAGCAGCGGCCACATTAGGTTACAAAATGGTGCCAGCATGGAGAATTTGTTCCTCGAAATTAGGATCAGAGTGTTCATCAATCCAGGCACTTGATGCCTAAAACCAAGAGAGAAGGAAGCCTGGCTACTCCTACTGGCAGTAGATCTCGGCGTTATCCATGTGGCATTAATTTTAGATGCATTCAAAATGCAAGACTTGTGAGGTTAAGAAGGCTTCTACCTTGATTTCAAAAAAAAGCCTATGAGGCTAGGCAGTATGCCCGTGAGAGGGCAGTGTGTGAAGCAGAGAATGAGATGTCAGTTCACTGGAAACCTTAGAATTTTGGAAAAGTCAGAAACATGGATTGCCTGAGGTAGATGCAAAGAGGGAGCAAAGCCAGCATAAGAGAGAAGCCATGGGAGCTACCACTCTTGGTGCCTTAGGGGCAGAGTCATGTAAGAGCAGACTGCTTCAGATCTTCCAGTTGGTGCTATAGGATTTAATGTTTACCCTGCTGGATTTTGGACTTGTATTGGTCACAGGGTTTTGTATTCCCCTGTTGTTTTCAGCTTTTGGAATGATAATTTTTATCTTGGGCCTTTGAATGTTGGATGTGTTTGACTTTTCTTTTGTACAGGAGCACATACCTAAGAATTTGGCTTGGAACTTGAAGGAGACTTGTGACTTGGACTTTTCAGAAATGCTGAAACTGTTGGGACTTTGGCAACTTTAGAGAAGGACTAAAATGTCTTCTGCAAAAAGGTATGTGGGGCCTGGCAGGATGGCTCCGTGGTCTAAAGCACCTGCAGGCGGCTTCAGGGACCACGGTTCGATCCCCGGCACCACATGCTGCGCCAGCCCTGCCCTCAGGGCAGGCAGAGCCAGCCATAAAAATAAATAAAAGTTCTGAAACAATAAATAAAATTTAAAAAAAAAAGGTATGTGCATTAGACTTGGGGAGTCCATAGTTGGAATGTTATGGTTTGTGTCTAGTTGTCCCCACAAAACCTCATGTAGTCATCACATAAGGTATTCTAGAGTTTTAGATTAACTCATGATCCACTAGTATTAACTCATGTTCCCCTAGTGGGAAGTATTATGGATGATCCACTGAGATTATTGGTATTAATACCGCTAGGATTCTGGGTTAGTACTATGCCCAACTTGGGACAGAGAGCCTGAATGCAGCATAACAGAGAGAGAGAAAAAAGCTCTCTCTCTCTCTCTCTCTCTCTCTCTCTCTCTCTCTCTCTCTCTCTCTCTTGTCTTTATTGCTATTATTGCTAGTCTGCCATCAGGAACTGCTACTCTCGTCTGTGTGCCAGTCAGCCTTGGAGCCAGCCGAATATGAACTGAAAGCTCCAGTAACTGTGAGCTAAATAAACCTTCCCTTCCTTCATCTTGTGTGCCAGATATTCATGTCAGCAATGACAAAAGAATAACTGAGATAATAACTATTTCATGGAAATGGAATATTACTTTGAAGCAATATTAGCAAGAACTATTTCAATTATAATTCTTATACCTGTAGCTAATCATGGAGGTGTAGCTGACATTTAGAACTACATTCTTATACTTGAATTCCCTTGTCCTTCAGCAAGTACCTCAGAAAATCGTGGTTCTTTTTCTGGTAGGGTGACTCATATCTTCATTCTTGAAGTATCTGAACCATTTGCCTTTCTCCCATTGACTTTACTAGCAAGGCCTGGTTATACTAGGAGGTATCCCAAGGGTTTTCCTGCACTCCAGGTTGATTCTTCATTCCCTCCAGTGTGAAACCACAGTTCAATTTCACCTTAATAGTTTGGGTCAATCTCACATAACAACATTGTAACTCCTCTTTAGTTTGTTTTCACAGAGATATGTTGAGGTCAATGTGACAGTGGGAATAATGAGGGGTAACATTGTCATTTCCATCCCTTGATGCCTGGACCCCTGAGTCCTGGCTATGGAAGGCACAGTACCATCTTATGGGTGCTGATTCAAACCACAGAGGACTTTTTGAAGAACCTTTCCCAAGTCTGCAAGCTTTTGTCACCTATGTGGCACCAGAACTGTGTTCAAAACACCTTTCTACATGTCTATCGATGTAGCTGCTTCAGTATGGTGAGGAACAAGGTAAGACCAGTGAATTTCATGAGCATGAGCCCGTTTCCTCACTTCTTTGGCTGTAACATGTGCTCCTGGGGCAGAGGCAGTGCTGTGCAAAATTCTGTGACTGAAAATAAGGAATTTTGATTTCACAGATGACAGTTTTGGTGGACGCATTACAAACAAGGAAATCAAGTCCACATGAAGCATAAGTGTCTATGCTTGTGAAGCAAAGACTTTTCCATGGTGAAATCAATTCAATGTAATTTTCCTGCTACCAGATTGCAGGCTGTTCACCACAGGAAATGGTACCATAACAGTCACTTAGTGCTGGTTCCTGTTGCTGGCATGCATTCTGCAGTGGTTGTAGCCAGATTTATATTGCCAAGTTATGCCTGATTCCATGCATTACCTCCATCGCTGCCACCATGATAATTCTGCTCATCAGCCCATTTAAAGGGACAGATGACAGAGAGGACTGAAGAAAGAATCTTACAACTATCGATAGAATGGGTCATCTTATTAATTGATCATTAAAGATCTCCTCTGCTATTGTCACTTTTGGTGAGCACTTACATGGTAAACAAATATTTTTGCCTAAAGTTCTCACTGTGAGATTTCTTATCATCACCCTTCTTCGGGTTGTCCTAGAAAGAGGCTGTCATACTCCACCTGTCAACTTGCAAATAGTAGCCACATAACATGGAGAGCTGTCCATGAACCAGGCCCTGGCCTCCTCCATCTCCTCCTTTGATGGTTGATCATATATTATACCCCATGAGGTGGCAGGAGCATTCTGGAAATTAGAAGCGTATATAGCAGAATTAGAAGCCAGGACATCTGGGAAGATTCATCATGTAATATACATGTACCTTCTAGACCTGCTCTAGTGAATTACATGAATACCATTTCCATTAAATAATACGCTGTTGTTGTCCATCTCTGTAAATCAGTCAATATAAAGCTCATAAAATAGTAAATTAGACAACACTTAGCTCATGATAGGCAATGGAGGTGAGATGGCATCTGGGTGTTTCAAGGGTAAGTGTTGACTTTGTACTAAGACCCACTAACAGGCCGGGAGCTGTTTTGGAAAGGGAGAGTAGATGTTTAGAGTTCATAACAGAGCCTTGCTCAAAATCCTAAAGGCTTCCACTGTGATTGACAAATAAGGGCCTTCCGGAGACCCCAGCAGCATGCCTACCTGCCATGGACACTTCAGTTATCATTGGCTCTGCTAAATCATATGGTCCCAGAGGCAAAGCAGCCTGAACAGCAGCCTGGACCTATTTCAGAGTTTTTTCTTGTTTTAAGACCCGATCAAAACCAACAACTTTCTTTTTTTTTTTTTTTTTTTTTGTCTTTTTGAGACAGGGTCTCACTATGCAGTTCAGGCTGGCCTTGAGCTCACTTTTGTAGCCCAGGCTGGTCTCGAATTCGCACTGATCCTCCTGCCTCAGCCTCCCGAGTGCTGGGATTACCATGCCTGGCTTAAAACCAACAACTTTCTGAAGCACTTGGTAAATGAGCTAGAACAGGACACCTAAGTGATGAACAAATTGCCTCCAAAATTCAGTTAAGGCCATTTGGTGTCGTGCCTCTTATTCAGTTGTATGGGAGCCAGATGGAGCAATCTGTGTTTTATCTTGGAATATCTCTGCATGGCCAACACCACTGGACTCCTAGAAACTTCAGCGAGGTAAGAGAACATCCAATTCAATTTTATTTGTTTATTTTTGATTAAAAATGTTTGTATTAAATATCAAATGCCTTAGACATAAGACAGAAGTGGTATTTTCCATTAATCATTGATATTCTGATAGATCCTTACAGAATATGATTATTAAAAAGTTGCACATTTTTGCAGAGCAATTTAAAAATCTAGCTATGTACAAAATTATAACAGGTCAATCCGACGGCATTTTTCATTGTCTCTTACTCTCTTTATTAACATTTTTTTCTAAATAAATATTTATCTGAGAATATAACAAAAATTGAAAGGACATCAGAAGAAGCACACATCTAGAAGACCACAATGACAGGCATTCCAAGCATGGTTTTAGCATTACACATTGGTATTCTCAGTGTAAAAACCTGTCGGAGATTCTTAGGACCATTGTATAATTCATCCTGCATATATAAGTGTATGGTTTTGCCCTTGCCATATTTCCTAACTTTTCTGCTTGCTGTCTCCTCATCGTTTAATCATTAAAAGTTTTTGATGTGTAATTGTTTTTTTTTAATCATACTCTATAGAGGTTGATTAGAATATCAATGATGGATGGAAAATACTAGGTCCATATTAAGCCTAATGCATTTGATGTTCAGAAAGACAGTAACGTGAAGGTTAAGTGCCTATGTTATATGGTAATAGTATCACTAAGCTTCTCTTCTGGAGGGTTAATGGCTTAAGTTTGCAGATTGTTATGGTTTACGTCTAGTTGGCCCACAAATCCTCATGCAGTCATGGTTGCGGACTTTCAGAGTGTAGGACTTGACTCATGAGCCACTGGGATTATGTGTTTTAGTACCGATAGGATTATGGATTTGAGTACATCTGGGATTATAGGTGAAGCCTAAGGGAGATAGGCTCAGGTGCCTAAGGTGGATAGGATGAGGTAGAGAGCCTGAATGTAATATAAAGACAGAGGGACAGACTAGTGTTTTTACTATCTGCACCCCTATTTGGTCAGTTGCCTCTGTCGCGATTGTTGCTGTTCTGTCGCCATGAACTGAATGCTTTCTGCCCTGTTCCACTCAGCCTTGGGCCAGCCAAATATGGACTGAAACCTCAAGTAACTGTGAGCTAATAAGCCTTTCCTTCCTTCATTTTGAGTGTCAAGTATTTGTTCCAGCAACGAGAAAAAAGTAACTGAGACACAGACCAAAAATTAGAGGGAAAAAAGGGCTACAAGGATAGCCAATATTTTGACCCTAGCCCTTCCAGGTCAGTCAGGACTCAGGATAAAACAGAACTTGTACTGTAACATCCTATAACTCAATGGTGTCCCAAATTTTCTGTTCAAGGAGATTACGGGGCTGCAGAGGACAGGGATTGACGAGCTATAGTGTGCATAAGGAGAATCACCTAGAGAGAAAACATTCTCTTCGGCTTTCACAGAATACAAAGTGGTCAAGCAATGGTCGTGACTCATCCAGATGGCTGATACTGATAAAATTTCTACAAATTGCTATACATAGTTTCAAGGTAAAACCTGAGGAGATTTAACTGACATTATCATGTAAAAAAACAAAAATTCTTGTTTTATTATATAGGTGTTATTTCAACTTGGCCTTAACCATCCAGCAGCAAAGTTTAACGAAGAGGCATAAAATGTAAAACAAGATAAGCACACTGAAATGTAAAAGGCTCAAGTCAATAGCTTCAGAAAATGCCAGTTCTGCTGATGACCCACTACTATTATGGATTATTGGACTATGCTTACAACTACTTGCTGTTAGTTCAATGTGAAGAGTTATTTGTACCAATCATGTTCAGAAAAGTTATCATGTCTGCATCCTGTATTCTGATCAGCTACTGTGAAGACAACAATATGCATTGTATTAATTATTGTGGCTATCCTACTCATGTGTTTTGAAACTATCTCATTGTAATTTTTATTAAAAGTAATAAAATTATTAAATTTTTTATAATTTTATTTTGAAGAATAAAACAAGAGCAAGAAACACAAAAGCTAAGACAGAGACAGAGTAACATACAACAATATAGACATTATAGATTTTCAAAACAAGAATATCTGACCAACAGTGATTACTATATTATCTGTTGTCATCATCAAATCTGTTGCTCAGATTAACAGATATAGATATGCAAGATGAGATATATGATTAAATATTACCACATGCTTTGAAGAAATCTTGAAATTTTGTTCTAGTCTCTCATTTTCTTTCATTATCTTTTTTAAAAAATTACACTAAAGAGTGTCTAGTAATAATTTATATGACATTAGAAGTGGACCATGCTTGAAATACCTGTCTTCTGGGACCCTGAATTTTAGTCGTATTTGTTTCCCATCATTTAGAATGCAGACTGGTACAGTCACTAAGGAAATCAGTGTGGAGACTCCTTAAAAATCTAGAACTGGAAATCCCATTCAATCCAGCTATCTACCTTCTGGGAATTTTCCCAGAGGAATTGAAAAAAATCATATCATAGTGATATCTGTGAGCCTATCTTTATAGCAGCCCATTCTGTGATAGCCAAATCTTGGAAACAACCAAA
Source organism: Myocastor coypus (assembly GCA_004027025.1). Taxonomy (NCBI): domain Eukaryota; kingdom Metazoa; phylum Chordata; class Mammalia; order Rodentia; family Myocastoridae; genus Myocastor; species Myocastor coypus. The sequence goes on along the minus strand of PVJA010002173.1, from coordinate 5,430 downwards.
ATGCCCATCATCTGAAGAATAATTTTAAAATATATGGTATTTTTATATGGTGGAATATTACTCAGCTATAAAGAATGATAAACTAGAAAACTTCATATATAAGTGGATGTATCTTGAAGATATACTCCTAAATAAGATAAACCAGACCTACATGTTTAAATACCACAGAAGCTCCCTAATGTAAGAAGTCAAAAGAGGAAATAAAAATGGAAAGGCATAACACAGCTATATGGAAATCAAGGACTTAAGAGTTCAGCAATGAAGTGACTGCTTCCCATCATTTAGATCTGAAATGCTTTACGAACATTCGTTGTGGCGCCTACCTCTCATTTGGGTCATAAGCATGTCATAAGCATAACAAAATCAAAGTGATGGGCCAGTATAATATCTTGTGGGAGAGAAAGGCAATCAAAATCCTTATAATTCATGTTGTAACAAAGGCTTGAGAGTTATATAACCCAGAGGTATGACAGTAAAGATGTATTGCTGATCTTTCCAGAAAATTATTTTTCATGGTCTTTATGGATAGACGTGGAGAAAAAGACATTTGAAAATCAAAGCTGCATGCCAGGTAGCAGGAGATGTGCTGCAACTATATGCGGTGCAGCAGCTGCAGTCAGAGTTACGCCTAGACTCAGTCAGTAGAGACCTGCCGTCATTGTCCAAGGCCCATTCAACTTCCACACAGGCCAAATGGGAGAACTAAATGGAGATGTGGAGGTGACCACTGCTGCATATTTCAAGTTTTTGATAGTGGCATTAATCTCTGGAAGCCCTCCAGGAATGGAGTACTTTATTTCTGGCTTATTTTGCCAGGCAAAGACACATCTGATGGCTTTTATTTTGCCTTCCTAACAATAATGCCCCTTATGAGGCATTGTATTATGATACAAGCTAAAGAAATGAAGTCGATAATCCAGCCAAGTATTAAGTATATATATATATATATATATATATATATATATATATATATATATATATCTTGTTTATGTATTTTGAAATAGGAGGAATGATGACTGGGTAGACTGAGAGACCAAAGTTACTGAACTCACTTTGCTAAAACTTCATTGATCACCTGAACACCATAGGCCTCTCTTCTTACCGGAGTGCCATGGTGACTTTTGTTGCCTCTGGAACCAGCATTAGTTCTCAATCCATGTCCAATAGTGTCCAAAATGTCTATTGTTTCCCTATTGCAAATGCAGAGTCACTTAAGCAGAAGACTTTATTTCCCTCTTAAGAAGAGTAAGAGAAAGACTCACTGTATAAATTTTTAAGGATCAGGATACTTCCCCAAGGTGACTATGCAAGATTCTCCTTTACTTAAAGGGTTCTGTCTCTGTAAACTTGCTCAAGTCTGGGAACTGGTGTAGGGGTTGTAATTATCTGTTACCACAATTTGAACTAAGTTTCTATTCAAGGCTGAGACCATTCTGGTCATTGCTTTACTTCTTTTATTCTTGTCAGTATGTGCACCTCTGTCCATAAAGGACTAAGTGCTTGACAGCCAAGGGCTGCTATTTAATCTCTGCCATTCTGGTAAACAATCAAGGTCATACCCTGTAAATTTCCTAAGTGAGTGACCATTGTTCCCACTGAAAAGACTGGTATACAGCGAAGAACAATGGCAGGGCTTTTCAGGGATGCTTCAACTCTCCTCAGGAATCTGTTCCTTGAAGTTTCCGTGAAAGGTACATTTCCGTGAAAGGTTCATCCCAGTGTGGAAGATTAGGTTTAATAGGACAGAACCACTGTAGCATTTCCATTTCCTTAATCCTAGAAATTTCCTAATCAACAGAGAACCATGGACTATCAGGCATCTCTAATTCATTCATGGTGGACCATTTAGATCTGTATTTCTGCCATCCATCCAAACAAAGTATCAGTGCCTCTCTCTACTCATTGACATACAATATTACATTCAGAATCCCTGTGTAATGGACTCATGTCAACAAAATCAGCCTGATCCAGATGTATATTTTTGTCATCATTATTCCAACCTGGAAATCCATTCTCATTCTTGCTTATCAGGCCTCTACTCACAAAAGTATGCAATCATAAGACTTTCTTCAGAAGAGTACACCTCCTCACAGTCCACACTGTGCACCTTACCCTTAGGAGCCTTCTACGATATGAGCCTAGTTATGGAATTTGAGGAAAACCTGGGTAGTGAGTGTAAGTCTTGATGAGGGTCAGCATTATCCTGCTTGATCACCTAGGAATAGGTTCCTTAGGTATCCTAGCAGCAGTCAACCTCCCAGCAGTACATGGGTATGCCTCTTCCTCAGGCAAAATCTGGAAACAGCATATTCAGCCCTGTGAGATCCTCCTGAACGTCTCCACCCTAGTTTACAAGATCCCATTCTTTCCCAAGAAGTGTACACATGTTTTCTTCACATGAACTTCAGAACTTACCAGTAAATTTCTGTTGTTGTTCAGTCAATCAGATTATGAGGCCCTGTGTTTGGGTTTCTGCAGACTTGGATCTGCTGTTAAAAGACAGGAGATTATCTTTCAGGCAAAACTTGGAAATTATTAATTTTTATATTTATCTGGAGCTGGAAATTTGAATCTTTGAGATTCTTCATTCCTTTATTAGTTTCTCCTCATAGTCAGAAAACTTTATATTCCCTATGGATGTTTTCTTACACTAGTTTGCTCAGGCATTGAAAGACCAAATAGGCAGCATCATAATATTTCAAAGTTTTTCAAAAATTTTTCAAACACTTATGTATGGGGTCACTGAATTTCTCATATCTCCCAAGTGGTAATTTAGGATACTCAAGTGAATCAGCAATGCATATTATTTTAAATAGTTCAGAAGACTACCAATTGTCCTCTTTTAGAAAGAGTAACTATAAAATCATTAGGTCTTGTAGCATTAGAAAACCTTCTCCAGTAACACCTACAAACATTAAAGAAATTCACCTTTACAGTTCTGTCGCACTAGATCCACTCTTGGATCAAAAATACATCACTATTTGTTTACTAGAGAGGCAAATACAACACAAGATATAGAAATATATAAGGATGTATAGACTGGCTTACAGTAACTGCATGAACAGTTTGGTGTGGAGGATGGCAAATGATCTGTCTGCGCATCAGGGATCTGGAAGCTTCAGTCAAAAGACTACTATTTTGTGCGTTACCGCATATAAGTCCACACCGGAAGGCTGAAGAGAAACAATGGTATCCAAGAATGACAAGGAAGGTAAAAGTAAATAGTAGAGATTTTCCAAAAGGACTAAAAACATTCTTCTTTCATTTTCTTATAATAGCATCCAGACAATAATCCTTTCTACAAAGGGTCTTCTGTAGCCAGAACTACGCTGACACAATTTAAATGGGAATTATTCACTGACATTGATATAATCAATCAAAAATAATCATAACTTTTAATAATCCAACTTATTCACGGTGATCAAGGCATTTACTGAAATAAATATCAATCATTCACTTACTTTGTATTACATAATTATAAAATTACTCATCCAACTGATTCATGGCATTACTTGCCATATATTTGTGTTCCCATGAAATTTATGGCCTTCCTAATATGGATTATAATCTTTCATTTATCCTGAAAATTATAAGATATAATCATTTTCTTATGGAACTTCAAACTGCCAAAAAATAAATGTGTTAGTTATATTATTTTTAATAATATTTTATTTATTAAACTTATTAAAATATTAGAGAGTCAGGGATGTGGTAAATGATATCCTTAAGATGAAGAGACCTAAACTTCTCTATTTTAGTATTCCTTCTACATTAATAAACAACAAAGCTAATTAAACATATGTTTAACATAAAAATAATGTCTTGGAAAATGTAAGCCCCCACATTTTTTAAAGAAAAAGCAGTTAAAATTATTTAAACTCCAGTGATTTTTCTAAGTATTATTTTAAATGGTACATGGGTTATCAAATGCTGAATTTTTCTCTCTAAAGCTTTACTATGAAAATGTATCATGTAACTTAAAATACATGCCTGAGGCTACATTTGGTAATACTCCTTATTCCATGGTTGTAGGAGCACATTTGTACAAAAAAAGCAAGAATCAATGACTACATTTCGAAGAGACAACCTGTAGAGTGGGCTTTACATAAAGTGCTCTTTTTTAAAAAAATAACTTTACTATTTCAAGTAAGAATCTATCACATTGTCAGCTACAGTTTATCCCTCAAATTAATAGAAATAATTCAAAAACAAAATGTAAGGAAAGAGGAAATGCCCCCACCCCATCCTGTGAAGCACCATCTTTGTCATACATTTGCTTTTATGCAAAGCTGAAAGTTGGGCAACAATTTTTAACGTTGTGCTGATTAGGATAATCTTCTTCATGATGTGCTGATTTCAGAAGCTTACTGTCCCTGGGGTTGAATTTGGAAAGATGTAAATTGGCTTCCTAACACTATATTTTGCAATGTGTAAATTAATAACTTGACATTTCACAGCTGTTTTAAAGGCTGTGCTTTAAAGAATAAAATATCAATCACAAATATACATCTACCTAGAAATGTCAAATCCCACCCAAATGAATACCACTGCAAATTAGCAGCAGGTCACATTGTGCTGCTGTCTTTCAGCTGTGATGCATTTCCTTACTTTCCAGGTTAAGAGCTTCCCTGGAGAGAATTAAACCTATTTTCTACCCTATATAAAAGATGTGTAGTGAGGTGCTTTAATAACAGAGCATAGTAACAAAATGCTAAGCCTATTTCAAAGAGGCAATGTGATATAGTAAAAGAAGATATTAAATTAGGAGTCAAAAATGCCTGATTAAATTTCCAAGGCTGTAGTTGAAAGTTATTTAGATGTAAATTTCTCAAGATCTGAATTTTCAGTTCTTTAAAATTTATTTAAATTTTATTAATTTTATTAAGGAAGAAACAACAATGTGACAGTTTCAGAACACCTTAGTAGGATAGCCATAATAATTAATACAATGCATATAATTGTCTTCATAGTAGTTGTTCAGAGTACAACATGCACATGATAACTGTTATCATTTGTGTATAGGTACCAAAACAGAATTTGGTACCGAGAGTAGGGTTGTTGCTGTGGCTGAACCTGATCATGTGGATCACAAGTGTTTGGAAATGGCTTTTGGGAAGAGATAGGAAAGGTTTGGAGAGATCCCCTACTTGCAAAGAGCTGAAACAGCTTTGACTCTTCTGGTCTCTGGGGAGATTCTGGTCAGAATTCAGAGAAGAAGGCTGTTAGAAAGCTGGTCTGTAAAAATCAGGCTGGGGAGGTCTCTGCTTGGAAGAATGACTGAATCAGCTGCTGGACTCCAGATCATTTGTGGTTTAATTTGGCATCGAAGCTATCAGCATTTTGCGCGTGCCAGAGACTTTCTCTAAGACTGAGTTGAAGCATGGTGGCCTGATGAATCTTTCAAAAGATAATTCAGGCCGGGCGTGGTGG
>PVJA010002172.1:0-111104 GCA_004027025.1 Myocastor coypus | reverse complement strand
AAGTGGAATCTAAATTTCAACACAATATTTGGCAAAGTCATTTAAAGTACAGCAAAGTCACATATTCTCTGTTCCCAGCATTAGATTTGTGATGGAATCTAAGAGTCAAAACATGACTCAGTACTCATCCCTTTGAGTCAGAAGAGCCACTTGGACAGGGAGGCATGCTCAAGGGAGGCCACCATTCAGAGACACCTCAGAAAGTGGATGTGGGGAAGGGACCCTTGTCTCTTGGCATGCAGAAGCTAGTTTGTATGTGCACCCAGATCTGGCATGCTTCTTGGACTGGCAGGGACCTGGGCCCTCATGGTTTGTTATTACCAAGGTCACTGACATTTAGAACTAACCCACTGTGGGAGGCATATTTTCAGAAAACACACATTGAGTTTTCATCCACTGCCTGTGGTAGCCAGAGGTGAAGGCTTTGTTCTGCTCTCAAGATGCTCACCATTTAGATGGGAAGGTAGACATATTTCTGCAAAAGTTAACAACTTCATAGCGGAGAGAGTGACCCAAAGAGGAAGGAGCAGCCCCTGGGAGAAACCAGTCCTGGCCAGCTGATCCTGGACTCCTGGTATTAGGAGGGAAGGAGCCCTCTCTTTCTAACTTATGCCAGTGGAGTTGTCCAGTGGGCACAGTGGAGAGTTGGTCCATTTTCAGTGACATAGAATAGGGGAGGGAGTACTGTGGTTTGTTGGCAAAGAGGTAATGCAAGCCATAGGCATACCACGATGTATGCATGCGACATGGTTCCATCAACTATTAAGAGTAAAAGACAAAGAATTGCAGGGAGTGAGCCTGATGGAGTTGAATTGTTTGTGTCTTCCAGACATCTATATTGAGATCCTAACACCTGGAGGCTTAGATTGTGACTGTACAGTATTTGGAAGCAGAGCTTCTAATGAGGTAGTTCATAATTCAGGGAGGCCGTTGAAGTGCGTCTTAATCCATTTACAATTGGTCTCCTCATGAGAAAAGGAATTTCGGGCATAGCCAGGAGATAGTGGCTAGCTACCACCCAGGGGCAAACCTCACTGGTAATAAGCATGCTCACTCCTTGGCAGTGGGCTCCAGGAACCTCTCATGTAGCTGAGCAGTAGGCCATGAACACCTGAGTTCTCCTTTGCACGGGTTTAAGGCATAACGTAACACTTTGGCATATGAAGCAAAGGAACTGCTGTGGTCAAGCGGATAAACATGCCATTACATAGTTACTGTTTCTTTTTACTTTTCCTGGTAAACATAGGTAAAATTCCCTCTTAGTGAATTTCTAATATTTAAAGCAGCATTAAACTGTAGTCGTCTTGCCATGTTAGATCTCTAACTTACACATATAGCATAACCCTGCTTTTGTACCCAGCAATTATGTCTCCTTTTATTCCCCACTCCCATCCTTGTTACACTGGGTGACAAAGGACACTAATGGACTATTATTTAACCAATGATAAATTCTCTAATATTGATTTCCTCTCTAGAAACCAGAAATCATGTTGAGGAGGGGAAAGGTGTCGCTCAGTTTGTGTTTGAATTCACTTTCATTAGGATGTTAAAAACAAAAGAGTTTGCTTCGCTTCTTCTTTCGTTACCATATTGAAAGGCGGGATGTTTGAGTTATTTCTGTGACAGCTCGGGTCTACTTTTCGAGACTGGATGATTTGGGCCAAAATGTATGACCTTATCTCTAAAGAATGAGGAAGACAGGAGTCCTGACTGTGGGTTTATGAAATAGCATCATCCTTCTGGAAACATGCAGTGCGTAGACAAAGAACCTATAGAGTGGGCTTGAAGGCCATTAGCCACAGCTCACACAAACCCATCCACCTACAGCTTGTGCCCTAGGGCCCCCGACTGCAGTGGTACAAGTAGTCTTGTATGTGGGTAGACTTAGAAATAGCCATCCTCATGAAAAACAAAGACTTCCCCCAAATCCAGGGAGAATATCAGCATGGCACATAGAAATTCCCCTCAGATAATTAGCTCTATCACCCCAGACCGCATTCACCAGGCTGTTATTAGCTAAAATGAGCTGACTCATCTGTGTACCCTTTTACATCTTTTTCCTGGATTATTTCCCAAAATTTGACAGACTTTAGTAAATCTATTTTGAGTCGACAGTTTTTCTGGGTCCAAACTATGTATTTCAGGCATCTCAGTATCAACTCTGTGACCTCATTAAATGCATATTTTTGTTTAAGCCTGTGGGTATGGCTACAAGGGCATGCATCATGTACTTACTCAAAAAGCTCAAGTTAAAATACCCTACTCTATAGGTCAATGTCCATGCCTCGGAGTTTGCCCCAGGAGGGAAAACTCCAGTCCACTACAACCTGTTAGAGCGGTGCCTCTCTAGATTTTGGTTAATACAAAAATTGATTTTGTTGGAATAAAGGTTTTTCTCCTTTCATCTACTGGCATATTCATACAGGGAATAGTCCCAGTCTGATGTGCAGGTGCCATGCTCACGTGTGACACACTGCTCAGGAGCCCACCTGAAGGATTTGTAGTGAGGTGGAAAGAATGGTATCTGGAGTTAGGAGCCCTGGGTTCCAGTCCACGAAGATCGCCTGTGCTACAGCTTCTCACAGACCTTTAACACACACACACTGCAGCCATGTCACGCAGTTTACTTCATTGGGAGAGTGAGCTTGGCCAGCTTCAAAACACCTGTGGCATTGAGTCTTTCAAACTTACAAACATACCTGCATGTTCTGTGATGCCACTCAAGTGGTCCTTCTCTTGGCCTGCTTGTCACTGAGCAGCACCTGAGTTCTGACCTGACTCACCAAGTGTTGAAATGACAGCAGCCATTCTCCCGCCATTTGTACAACAGCTGCCGGCAGTGGAGTCGGCAGGCCAAAGCTCTGACTTCCCACTGGAGAAGGGTAAGGAAGACAGCTGCGTTGGGAATACCCAAGTGTTCATATTGAAAGGCGGCGGAGTCTTCAGTGCTGCCAGCAGCCTGCCTGGGAAGAGTCCTGTCTCAGTTATTGTCTTTCTCCCTGCCCACCTTAAAGTGGAAATGTTGGTAAGGGCAACAGGCTCCTGACTGTTGGGTTCAGACATTAAAACGGAACGTGGTGAGTGAGCTTCTGGCTCATTCCATTGCAACTTGTGTTGATTCTTGATTTAAGAGTGCAGTGAGCATCCCCCAAGGACCAGGTAGAGTGCTAGATACTAGGGTAAGTATGGAGGCACAGTGAATGTGGAGCCTTTTCTAAGATAGCTGGTTATAGACACATGCATCCTGAACATTCCCTAGACAAACCAGTGAATTATGTAATGGCACCTATGATTAGGGCCTCATGAAGAGAGGTGCGTGAATCCATTGCGCATGGGTAAAGAGACCTGAGTCAGCTTGGGAGCTCAAATGCTAGAAGGTGTGTACTAGGTATACAGAAAGCAGGAGTCACCAGGGAGAGGCAGTGGTATGCAAGGGCCCGGTGCAGGGGAGAGGTGGGGAATCAGACCAGCACCGGTTCCCTGTGCATGTCCATGTGTCTGGTGCCAAGGACATCTCTCCCTGCCCACCCTCCAGCTAGCATGAATCTTTCCCTGCTTGGGCCTCAAAAAGTAGGTGTTTTCCCTTGTTTTAAGTTCAAGAGAAGATTGAGCTACCCCTTCCATCTTCCTGGAGTTTTCCTGCTATGTGAGCAGGGCCTCAGGCAGTAGTCCAACAAACGTGTAAGTAGGTCACATATCAGTGACAATTAAGTGTCATACAAATAAAGCATGCAAGGGGCAGAGAACTCCTGCAGTTATCCGTTGCTCTTGGCCGCAGGTCTGGGGAAGCACCTGGAGGGTTGCGAGCAAGATCTGAACTTGACGAGGAGCTGGGAGGGTGAAGCCAACCGTGCCAGGGCCTCCCCTTGGAGGGTATGTTCCTTCTGGCTGTGGCACATTGATGGGCAGAAAGCTGTCTACCTACCTCCTTTCTCGCATGCAAAACAAAAGCCTTCCTCAAGGGCAACAGAGGCAAAGAAAAGACAGCTATGAAATCAGAAAAGATAAAAACCAATAGAGATCGCCAAAGGCATACGGTGCAGATACTGATCACATCAGTAAGAAAATTGTTTCCATCCCTGATTTGCTTTTCCTTTAAATAGGACATTTAGTCATAACTTCACTATAAAATTGATTTATTGTGTTGAAATAATTTCCGTAGCAGGGGAACTAATTTGATTGTGTAGCATAAAGAAAATGTATGTGGGACAATGGGGAAGAATAGAGCCAAAATGAATCCAATATATTTTAATCTCTGCAATACAGATTATGTTTTCAATTAAGAAGCTTAACTTGCATGTGTTCAGTTGAGGGGAGCTTCCCAGAACACTTTCCCTATGTGTTTATGGGTAATAAGTCACTTAGCATTAAGAAGGTAGACAATCATTAGCTCATGATTACCCAATTGCCTCCTGTTAATAGCAAAGTCAATGAACACAATCACGGTGGCTGTACTTGGGTAGTAAAAGTATAGTAAAGTGGAAAATGGAACTGTTATATTGGTAAATACGATATATTAGTCAGAAGAAGGAAACCCTCGATTTCACCCTCGACAGACCACGTAATGACTGGCTCCTGAGTCCATGGTCCAATGAGAAGGTGCCTCTCACTCTCTTCTTGTCCTGTTCTCCAGAAGCAGAGCAGAGCATAGCGACACAGCCCAGCAGCTTTGCTGTGCTGACGGCCTCAAACACCCATACTGCAGCGTACAGACTGCGGGGCCTTTGCTTCCGCTGCTTCCAGCTGAGCTTCGAGCCTCTCGCTCACAGCCGTGGAATTATGGGATGCTCCACTCATGTCCTTGTCCCAAATCTGGTTTAATCCTAGATTGGTCCATTGAGTGGCGCTCTCGCCGCCATTTATGCTCACCCTCACTGGGGTTTTCCAGGCAAAGCATCTGCCTGTCAGGGCCTTATTATTATAACATGAGTGAGAGCCAGCCCTGTCACATTCTGTACTTAGCAGTGTTTACAGTTCCTCAGCCATTCGGTTCCCTTTTGTCCTCCCTGTAGCCATCTCAGGGCCAGACTATTCTAGGGCTTGCTTTTTGCCGTCTTTGGCCTTTTGATTCACCCTCGCCCCACTTTTGCTCTTGTGATTAAAATAAAGAAATAAAGGGGTTGAGAGAGATCAAGAGAGAGTGTGTGTGAGTCCGGCAGGACGAGCAGAGGCAGATGTGGAGTCGGTTTAAAAATCTATTTCAAGGCTTTCCAGGCAGGCTGGGAAGTGCGGGCTGGCCCACACGAGGGCCAGCGCTGCTGAAGAGCCATTGTGTAAGTGGAACGCGGTGCTCGGGTCTCCCTCATGTGCAGCCATGCAGCTAGGTATATGTCAGGTTGGATAGCATCAGACAGAACAGTGTGGATTGGGGTGGAGAACCTGGAAGGTGCTTAGACACAAGAAAGGGAGGCGAGCGCTGTGTGCCAGTGGGCAGAGTGAGGGATGGACCCAGGTTGTGCTGACTGACTGCCACAAGACCGGAAGTGGACATGGAGAAGAGGTGGCAGACACCAGTAGAGCAGTAGTATTGAGAGGGGAGCAGTTACTAAGTTTAAAATCCAGCCAGCCATCCTCCGTTTGGGTGCTCATTTCCTCTAGAAATTTGTGTTAAGCACTGGAGCAGCTCAGCCCCAGGTCCGGTGCCCAGGAACCATCGGTCTAAGGCTCCTAGGCAGAGACCTTCCTGTGCACACTGCCCATCGTCCTTACTTTCTGCAGCATTTACACAAATTCATCATCCCTGTGTCCCTTGGGCCCCACTCTCACCCCACGTGTTCCCTTTCCTCCTTCGCACAGCCAGGTGTCAGAGTTGCCACTGTCTTAATTATTTCTGTGTCCCACTTCCAAGCCTGCTATACCCACACCTAACATCCATTGGAGGCAGCAGAGGTTTTTGGATTAGATTAGCTCAGTGGTTAAAGCACCTGTGCGGGCAATCCCTACCAGGCACAGGGGATGGCAGCTCAGTCCCTACCCGCACCCTTAAGGCAGTCTGAGCCACAAATAAATAAATATCCACCAGAGGCAACAGTAATGTCCTCATCAGCAAACGGTTGTCATCACGCTTGCTGGTCTTGGACATGGTTGATGATGTCCTTTTGAAAGTCTCTTGTATCCTAACTGCTGCACCCTTGTGTTTGCCCTGGATCTCTGTCTCTGAAGTGTCTGGCTCCTTCTCCCTCCCCTCCCCTTTCCTCTTCTCTTTTCCTTCCCATTTCATCCCTTGGAGGCACCTTTTCCTCTGCTCAGATGAAATACAGGAGTCCCCCAGCCCCTCTTCCTGGCCTTGTTTTCCTCCTTAATCTAAAAACCCTTTGCAGGGTTCAGGAGATAGCTAGGTGGTCTAAGTGCCTGCCTCACAAACACAAGGACCTGGGTTTGTTTCCAGGTATCATATGCTCTACTGGTCCCGAGCCATGCCAGCCACCATAACCAGGCATGGTGGTGGTAAAGGCCTGTAATCTCAGCACTGGGGAGGCTGAAATGGAAGGATCACTGTCAGTCCAAGCTGCATAGATAGATCTTACACCAAATAAATAAATAAATAAATAAATAAATAATCAATCAATCTTTGAAAATAAAATCCCTCTGTAGTGGTCTTGCTTCCATTTCTGAGGTTTTATTTATAACAAGACTCAGATCAGCTTCCAGATGCCCCTCCCACCCTTGACTTTTTAGCTCATGTTCTCCTGGGTGCCACGGTCCCAGGGGCTGAACTCAGGGCCTTCGCCCTTGCTGCTGGTGCTCTAAGCATGTTCCCACGGCTATAGCAACTCAGAAGGCTACTGTATCCTCTCTGCACCCTCCTCCCTTCAACCTTCCTGCATTCAGATAGTTACTGGCAGGGCCAGCGAGATAGCTCAGCAGTCTAAAGTGCCTGCTTAGGCAACAGGGACTGCAGCTTGATCCCAGGCACCTCATGCTGTGTCAGCGCCACCCCCGGGGCAGGTGGAGCCAGCCCTAATATAAAAATAAAGTTAAAGAAGACAGTTACTGGCACATATTGAACCCCCAGTGCTTTTAAAGAATGAGTGAAAGGAGAGGAGGAGCCATGAGAGATTGGTTCAGACATGATCTTAAACCTGAGAAAGTGGGCAGACTGCATCCTATGGGCTAGTCCAGCCTTCCTCTGTGTGGGTGTGGGTGTGTCTGCAAGCTAAGAATAGTTTCTATATTCTTACATTCTCCTGTATTCTTAGGGTTGGGAAAACAGTCCAAATAATACGTCATGACATGAAATTCAAGTGTCAGTTTCTATGAATAAGATTTTGTTGGTACAGAGACATATCCACCCATTTATTTATTTCTGTGACTGCTTTTACATAACATTTTAGTAGCTGCAGTGAGGACCATGTACCTTGCAAAGCCCCGTTTTTTAAATCTGGTCCTTTACACACAAAGTTTGCTGAATCATGAACCAAAGCATCCAGCCTAGAAACTCTTGTGTTAATAACAGCAACATTAATAATGTGCAGTGATCAATAATAATAATCTTCTGGGGCCAGGAAGATAGTTCAGTAGAATAAGTACTTATCTGGCAAGCACAAGGTCCTGAGTTCAGTCCCTGGGAATGCAAAAAAAAAAAAGACAAAATAATAATAATCTTCTGGTAACTGAGAGACTATCATGTACCTAGTGTGGTATCAGGTATTAACCGGAGAGAAAGCTCACCTGTAGCCGTGCCTTCCTGGAGATAGGACCCTACCCACAAAAGAAATAATAGTGCCAAGTCTTAGAAGTCACGCAGCAGGGAGGGAAATGTCACATTAGTAATTTGGACTGCTGCAGGCATGACAGGTGCCAGGTGGTCTCCTCCTGTGTTAGAGTGGACTCAATAAGTTCCTGGAAGGTGTCCATGTCATACTGTTAAAATAATACCCTGAAAATAAGACCTAACTGGAAAATAATCTCCAGTGTGATTTTTCAGGACACTAAGCCCCAGTTCATTGCTACACATGATTGACATAATGAATTGTAGTACTAATGTAATTGAATATAGATAACATTATTGACATTAATACTTCATTGATCATATAAATTATAATTAAGTACTTGTAAATACCCACGTGGGTAACTGGGCGAGAGGTAAACACCTGTGGAAACTGAGGAGCTCACATTGTTGAATGACCCTTTAGTGTGTAGGCACAGTACGCAACTGATGTGTGTACTTGGTCACAAAGAGACATAGCTTTGTCTAATGAATCTTCATGGCTCTATGTGTAGTAATGGTAAGTGCTGGGCGCAGGGTACATGGACGAGAACTGTTCAGTTAGGAGGAGCGATACCACTTCAGAGGAGAGATGGAGGCCAGCAGCTCTACAAAAGATGAAGTTGCAAAAGTTCAGCCCAGAATTTGGGGTTTGGAGAGTTACAATGAGGTTCCAGAAGATGTCATGGTTGTGTTTGAATAAATTTAGATTTGCATACGTGACAAACGTAGACTGTTGTATGTGAAAAAATAAAAAAATAACCAGAAAATAAGCCCTGTTACATATTTTGGAACATAAGTTATTAAAAAACCTGGTCTTATTTTGAGTAAGGTATTGTAGTAAATGACTAAAAGGAAAAACAAACAAACAACCTGCTTTTCCTGAGAGGGTGCAGTAGGAGCACAGGCCTTCTGGTGCTTGGGTTTAGCCAGTTTCAGGCTCCTGGCCTCCAGAAGCGGAAGGTTTTAAATGCATCGTATGGAAATTTCTTTTTTTAGTATAGGACTCTGGCACATTGTTAATCTTTTTTTGAGTTTTTGACCAAAACTCGAATGTGAATCTCCTTTTATCCTCCTTTGTGGGGAGCCATGCCATCTCGCCTCCTCCTGCACTAATATTCTCTCTTTCCTTGAAGTGCCGGACAGCTATTCTAGACTACCTGGTGCCTGCCTCTAGCCCCATAGAAGTTAGGAAAAAGTGAGCTGAGGAGATAGCTCATTAGAATAAGCAGTTGCCAGGTAAGTGCAAGGGCCTGAGTCCAATATCCGGTTCTGCAAAAAACAAAGAAATTGAAAAAAAGCAATTCATGGGCTGGCAAGATGGCTCAGTGGTGTAAAGCACTTGCTTAGGCAAGCTTAGGCAACCATAGAGACTTTAGTCCAATTCCTGGTACCACATGCTATGACAGCCCCACCCCCAAGGCAGGCTAAGCCAATCATAACATAGAAAAGAAAAAAAGCAAGTTGATTTCATCTTCGTTTCCATCTGCCTGTCTGTCTCCATCTTTTTTTTTTTTTTTAAGCAGGACCAGGGTTTGAACTCACAACCTTGCACTTGCCAGGCAGGCACTTGTGCCACGGAGCTATCTCCCCAGCCTTTTACCATCTCTTATTTTAAAGAGAATAAAAAATAAAAATGATGCATAATTTCAAAATGATAGGAAATTAACCGTGGTTGTATTGTATACTGTTACCTTGAAAATAGTTGCTCAGATTATCACATAAAATTGATCAAATACTATCTGTTTTAACTTGACATTTCTCCTAAAGAGCAGTTTCTCCAGGGTTTCTTTATCTCAGTATAAATGATCATCACATTCCACATAACCATATATTTTTTTCTTTGTTCTGTGTGTGTGTGTGTGTGTGTGTGTGTGTGTATGTGTGTGTGTGTGTGTGTGTGTGTGTTTTAGAGAAGGGTCTGCAGGGTGTTCAGGATCTCACTACTAGATCCAACTGTAGTGATCTGCCTATTTACAGCCTCTCAAGAGCTGGGATTATAGGCTCATGCCACCACGCCCAGTCTCAATTGCCTTCTCAGCCTGACCCGGGGGCAGGGCTGGCAGGTCAGACCAGAGGCTCAAACCTCCAGCACCTGCACCTTCCTGCAGCCGCTATAATCTGCTGAGCTTTTCGGCCAGCCCTCACGTAAGCATATCTTTGATAATGTTTAGTGTCTTAGGAGAGCCAGCCCGCACAATCTGGATAATAAGGAAAGAGCATCTCTTTTCCCTGTCACCCACGGCTCTTCACAAAGATGGCCTGACCACAAGCAGAGCTCCCTGCTTCCTTCTGGCCCTGTCCTCCCTTAAGGTGTCCTGCTCTCTTCCTAGGGCAGGGACGTGTAAAGCAGAAAACACCATCAGCCACCAGGCATAGATGAGTGCTGTGACTTGTACCTGGTCCAGACTGTGTCACCATACCTGCTGTTGCAGATCTCAGCTGGCCACCCAACTTTAGCGTCCAAGGATCCTAAAGTCTAACCTAGCCAAACAGTGGTGTTCATGGTCACTTTGTGACCCAGCCCTCCTCTCCCAGCCTGTTCTCTTCTCTGCTTTCTACCTTTGGGCCCTGTGCAGGAAGGCCAGTGTCGCCTGTTCCCACCTGTGGCCCCGTGGCTCTGCCAGCTTGCACTAGCACAGGGCAGCCATGCAGCTTGATGTCTCTTCCAGTGCGAGAGGATGCTGCCTGGTGAAGCTGGTGCCTCTGTCCCTTTGGACTGCAATGGCAACGTCTTGAGGCCTGGACAGCTTACACACAGCCCACATTTATTTTTCTTGGTTCTGGAGGTTGGGATATATAAGATCAAGGCTTCAGCGGATTCAGTGGTGACAGCCAGCTTTGTGGCTCACAGATGACGTTCTGGCTGTGTTCCTGCATGGTAGAAGAGACAGCAGAGCTTCACCAGGCCACTTGACTAGGCACTAATCCCTACCCTGGGCCTTCACCCTCATGACTTACCTATCTCCTATGCTATCCTTGGCAGTGAGGATGCTGACACAGTTTGGGGACACAGACACCACCCCAGAGCAACTAAAGATGTTCTTTTCCCTGTGGCATCTTTGCCAACTACATTTAATGGCCTGCCATCATCCTACTGCCTTGTTCCTGCTCTCCTTCCAACTTCTCAGACTGTCCCCCCTGCTATGGACTATCCCTCCCTCCCATACTTCTGGTGCTAGAGCAAAGGGCTTACAGTTCCTCTCAGTTGTGCCAATGCATAGGCAGCTGCTTTAGATTATGGTTTCCATGATATGTCTTCTGTACGGTGCTGTTCTCTACAGGGGACGCCTGTGTGACAGTACCAGGTGAAGGGTTAAATATGTAGGGCATTGCCCTAGGGAGATAAGAGCTTGGATTTAACCCTGTTTTTGTATACCATGTAACCAAACAGCCATGGGGTACAGAGGAGAAGATGCAAGGCTTGCCTTATTTCACTCCTGCCTACTGGCTGAAAGACCTGCCTGGGCAAGTGGTGAGCTAGGGAGATGAAATGTGTGAGCTCCTGGCCCAGCAGGTAAGGTGGAGAGGTTGCCCAAAGGGTGCTCCTTCTCCACGAGAAGAACAAGAGCCTACTGCTCTCCTCGGGTGTGCTCAGCACTGAGCCAGTGTCTGGCAGTCCTCCTGCTACTAGGTGATGCCAAAGCCAGCTGTGAGCTAAGCCTCTGAGCCCAGCTTGTGGGACAGTGAGGCCGAGGAGGTAGGAGCTAGCAGGGGGCTCATCACACATCTCTGTCCTTAATGCCTGCAGAGGTGGGAGCCATGCTTTCCTCTCCTTAGCTGTGAGGGGCTGGTTGTCATGGGATCAAGCAATAGCAGGCAAATGAAAATCTTCTCAAGGCTATGGAGAAGTGATACATCCCTGACTCTCAGGAGCCACTTTGGGGAAAAAAAAAAAATCTTGCTTCCATTCTGAGAACTCCTGAGCCTCAGATGGAAAAAAGTTGGGCTGAGCCGAAAGCACCCGCCATAAATTCAGTCAACAACCTCATACTCGCTGTGTCTCCTGGGAAACATCAAGGGGCTTTCACTGTCATCTGCCTGCCATTTCAGATTTGTCATTAATCAGCCATTCACTAACACAGCCTGTCAATATTTGTCTTCAGAAATGCCTAGAAACTAGATTTCCCACGGGGCATGTTGAAGCGGCCGCTCCCCTGTAGCCCTACTGAGGTTCTAGGACAGGAGGGTACTGTCTCAGGGCCTCATTCTGTGCAATCCACTGTGCAGATACAGCTGCTGAAGTCCTGTGTAATCCCAAAGCCCTGCCTACCTACTACAGGGTCTGACTGGAAGCCACTTCCCGATGCTTTCTTCAGAGATACTGAGCTGCTCGTCAGAAGCAGGCATAGTGAGCTGTTCTTGCACCAAGTTGCTACCAGCTTATGATGAGGAAGAGTTCCAGGTCAAAGCTTCCACATCAGCGGACAGTTAGGAAGACCATTTTCACAGTCAGTGCACGCAGTCTGTTCTTGGGCTTTCGGAAGCCCTTTCCTGTCATGTGAGGTGTTCAGCTGTTGCCTTGAATGGCTTCATTTGAGGCGGGGAAAAAAGTATGATGCAGGTAAGATTCGTTGGCAGTGATCATTCTTATCAGGAACAGAGCCCCCCAGACCTGGGCCCTGGTGTGTGTTATGGTTGGCTCTAAAATGCAC
Source organism: Myocastor coypus (assembly GCA_004027025.1). NCBI lineage: Eukaryota > Metazoa > Chordata > Mammalia > Rodentia > Myocastoridae > Myocastor > Myocastor coypus. The sequence continues at coordinate 98,741 of PVJA010002172.1, read as the reverse complement.
CCCAAAAGTCTCTTGGGCATGTCAAGTGACTCTATCATGGGGGTGCTCTCTACTCCTTAGTGGATTTGTCACCCCTGAGTGAAGAGGTGCACCTTGGTGAAAGGTGGACCATAGCACAGGGTGGAAGGTTGCATTCTTGTCCGGGCTCCTCCCTCCTTTCGCCGTCTCCTGACCACCAGGCTGTGGGCAGCTTGCCTTGCCCGTCTGCTCTCCCCTGCTGTTTCTGCCTTAGTGTCTGCCAACGAGAACATGACACCCAGCCAAAATGCACATCTTCTCCTTTAGCTGCAGGTATCAGGAAGTTTACAAATAACTAGAATACAGGATCAGGTTCGGGTCCCACTCCCTGGACATTGGACCGCTTGGAGCCAAACCTCCTCCTCATGTGTAACCCAGGAAAGCTCCCGAAATGCTTTACCTTGTCCACATTCCTCACATCACGTTGATTTCAACACTGAGACCTCTTTTCCCCATCCATTCTACTCACTTAGACAGTCCAAAATACTCTAAGATAATCATCTCCAATAGCTGTTATTCCAGCATTTGTGCTCTTAAGCAAGAGCCAAAACAATTGCCCGAGCTAGATTGGAATGTGATTTTCTCATGAACGATCTAACTCTTCATATCTTACCAAACTAGCTTCAACTCACAGCAGAAGCGCTCAGAACAATTTGCAGTGTTCTAGTAACTGCATACAATTTCAGCCTATTTAATTGTTGCCACCTCAGAGGCTGTTGCATTCCTGATACCCATTTCCCAGATAAGGAAGCTGAAGAAACATGGTGAAGGTGTTTAGGTCACTGGGCAGTAGAAACACTGTATTGCATCTTAGGGTATTTATCCCAGGAGTCCCTGTTCTAATTACTGTGTTAACCTGTCTCTCAATACCAAGCAAGGCTTGAATTCCAATCTTCCAAATCTTGAGCCAGGGCTTTTGTTAAAGAGAAAGCTCGGTTATTGATAGCTGAGTTCTAAGATAAAGAAATGATGTCTATATGTATAAAATGGGAGATAAAATATTGTTAACAGTAAAAGGTAGCAGGTTTCAGTTGAAAATAAGAAGGGCTTAATGAGTTTATAGGCAGTAAGAAGAAGTTGTCCTAGTTGTCCTTAGCATTAGGGGCAAGGAGTCATATCTCTTTATATATATATATATATATATATATATATATACACACACTACAGTGATAGGCCATATCTTCAGCTCTGTCAATAGATATTATAGGGTCTCTATTAAATTATTTAACTTTGATCTAAAGATCAGCCATAACTGATTTGTAAATCAGTTATGGGTATGGCTGTATGTCAGTAAAACTTTACAAAACAGTAAGAGGACTGATTTTGTACCTTTGTCTGTAGATTCCCTACCTCTGTGATATGATTCTTTACAATTTCCTGTTTCTCAGTTTTAGGTCGTAGCATGGTAGGGAGAATGCATTTAACGTGCAGGACCACACTATATGCAGTGAAAAGAAAATCTCATCTCTTTACTTCAGCTTCCTTATCTGGGAAATGGGTATCAGGAATGTAACAGCCTCTGAGGTGGCAACAATTAAATAAGCTGAAATTGTATGCAGAGGAATTAGGTAAATGTGCCTCTCCTTTGGTGCATTTTTGTTTCTTTTGAGCTGAAAACTCTCAGCCAGGAAACCTACTCTTTTCTTACATGCTTTGACAACAGCTGAGTTTTCAAGAACCTTAGCTCCCTAAATTCTCCATTGCCCATTAAAGTTTTCCAGAGACTTCTTCACACAAAGAAGGCGCTGAAGGCCCAGGCCTGCTCTGTCCTTATCACATTTACAACAGCAGCTGCCATCTGTTGGACATCTGGTCTACCCAGGCTCTGTACAAACGCAGCCTCCTTCTAGCTTTACCTTCCTGACTTGTCTGCCCAGAGCTGTTAACTAATTTAACCAAAGCTGCACAGCCTGGACGTGACAGCACTTGATGCAGCCTCCAGCTGCCCACTCCTTCCGTTTCTCCACCTTTGTGTGTTTTTCCCCAAGTTCTCCTCACGTAGATAACGACTAATCCAAGGAGGTGAAACTCAGTGAGTACTGACTAGAAGCTTCCAGACACCGGTGAGGATGGGAACTGTGAAGAATGTCACCAGCTGCCAAGTCTCTACTCTCAGGACACTCTCGGGCACCCAGGCCTCAGGGTGGCACAGAACCTTGTCCCATTTTTAGCCTGTGGCAAGTGAGCCTCGAGCAAATTACATTAGCTTGATAAATGATTAAAATACCCTTAAGCAAGTCTTGAAAATGAACCATAAAGAATTCTAGACGACCCTGGGATAGTCTGACTGGAAACTAACTGGAAAGAGACTTTCTCTTTTGTTCACCTGTGTCCATTTAATAATTTCTGCCTTAAGCCACACAGGTCATGCGAGGTTCTGGGCCCCGTAGGTGGATTCACTTATCCTTTATCTTGTTCAGGGTGGTTTGCTGGGTGCCCAGGGGAGTCACAGCCAGCACAGGCGTGTCCTTAAGGACATGGTGGCACATGGCTTGGGGCTGGCTACCATCCCTACAGAGTCTCAGAGAAGTGGCCTACTAGGGCCCTCATGGGCTCTGGGAAGATGGTTTTGGACTTTAAAGGCCCCAGTTTGTGTGTCTGTGCTTAGCCATACCTCGCCTACGCCTTAAACAGATCTGAGCAGCCTGGTGCTTTGGGGAGTAAAGGCCAAATGCCCTGATTCCTGGGTGTGTTTGTTTTAATCTTTTGAATTATGGAACTGAGTCACACTGGTGATACAGATATAGACAAAAAAAAAAAAAAAAAAGCATCACTCCAGCTGCCAGTTTCTGGAAAATACCATTTTGTTTCCTTCACATATTTTTCCTTGCATCATGAATATATAATTAAAAATTACCATTGTAACCATTTACAAGTGTATGGCTCAGGGACAGTAATTATCCCCACATTGTTTTATACCCATCAACACTGTTTCCCAAATCTTTTGTCATCCCACTCAGAAACGCTTAATCCCCAGTCCTGGGCATCTGCAACTCAGAAAATGTCGCAGAGGCCCATGACAGCGTGCGTACTGTGCCCTGAGCAGAAGAGTCCCTGAGGTTGTCCTGCCTGCTCAGCCCTCTGAGCCTATTCTGGGGCAGCTGCATCCCAGGTGGTCCTTCTCTCAGTTAGTGAGGGAGAATGACAGGAAAAGCCGAGGAGGGTCCCTGATGGGTAGGCCCTGGGGTGCTGCTGGGGGAGTCTCTGGGGTGATCCAGGGTCCTGCTCTTTGCCACAGTTGTTGCTTAGTGTGAAGTTCTACACTCCCCATTCTGCCTACGCCAACAAGAGAGACTTCTCCCTCTGTCCTATCAGATACCGAGTGGAGGGCCAATGACATAGGCAGTGTAAGGCATTTACCAACAGACAAAGAGTATAAGAAAGACAAGAGCACTCAGCACATTGTCAAGAGGGATGGCGGAGGAGTTTCCAGGAGAGGCATTGAATCATGAAGCCAGAGTGAGGGATTATGGTTTTTATTAAGAAGATGAAGATGTGGGAAATAATCTCAATTGGGAAATATAGGTATGTTAAGAAATGTATTTTTAAAGCCATCCTGTTCTTTGTTAATCTTTTGGGAACACCTATACAACAACTTTTAAACTTATGTTGCAGGTTAAAAGTGTAAATTGTCAAGGCTTCTCGCTTCCACTTCACAAAAAGGCTCTTCAGACTTAACTGAGGGTAGCTGTATACCTGTGGGGGAACAATATAACATTAGCTCAAAGGAAGACAGGATGTTTTTGTATTTACTTTTTATCTGGTGCTGTTTTTAGTTCTTCATTACCACAGTGCTTCGTGGCTGTGCGATGTATAAGAATTCTTTTTCTCTGTATCATCGGCAACTCTTACTATACTTCTTTTCTCACTATGCCCATAAGGTAGATGTGAGGTGATTGGGATGTTAGTTTAATGGATGTGAGTTTCACTTTTGCAGGAGGATGGATGATGTATGTCCATATGTGGGTTGTACATCACTGTGAATGTACTTAATGCCATGGAGCCGTGCACCAAAAATGATCAAATGGAAAGATTTATGTTCTATGTATTCTACCACAAATTTTTAAAAGACTTTAAATATGCTTTACACATTAAAAAAACTTTTTTTTTTTTTTTTTTTGAGCCACAGTTTACTGAACCCTGATTTGCAGGACAGAAAAGGGCATTGTAGCCAGTGAAGGAAGCATGATTTCCATGCGGAGCTCCTTGGGCTGTGGGATGTGTGATGCATTCTGGAGAAGTCTTACAATGGACACAATGAGGAGATTAGGGGCTGCCAGGGACTTGGAGGGAGGGTGAATTGGTAGAGCAGAGAGACTTTTAGGGTAGCGGAAATACTTTTCATGCCATTGTATATGAGTCAATACCCATGAAATGTACACTAGCAAGAGTGAGTCCTAATGAGAGCTATGGACTCTGGGGCTCTGTGTTAACTAAGCATCTGGTATCAGTAGGAGCTCGTTGATTTTCACAGACATACCACTCTGCCAGGGAGTATGGACAGTGCGAGAGGCTGGGCATGGAGGAAGTCACAGTACATGAGAATTGTGCTTCCCGCTCAGTTCTATTGAGAAAGTAAAACTGTTGTTAAAAAGTAGTCTTTTAAAAAGTGATAAGCCGGGTGTGGTGGCAGATGCCTGTAATCCCAGCACTTGGGAGGGTGAGGCAGGAGGATCGATGTGAGTTCGAGACCAGCCTGGGCTACAAAAGTGAGCTCAAGGCCAGCTTGAACTACACAGTGGGACCCTGTCTCGAAAAGACAAAAAAAAAAAAAAAAAAGTGATAATATAGGATGGGAAGTACAGGTTGAGAAGATGGTAGGCAGAAGTTACTAACAGTTAAAGCTCAGCGAAGGTCTGTTATGCTGTCTACGAGGACACGTGTTGGAAATTATCCTGGATACAAGGTGTAACCAGAACAGTTGTAGGGACCTCTTTGCATGGTCCTGGCCACGTGACAGAAGTTCCGGAGGAAGACAATATGACATGTGGCAGGAGTTCATCCTCAGTCCAGGCCTGTCTTCCCTTTCCATAACATGAGCGTCTGTCCCTCTAGACCAGCAGTTCTCAACCTGTGGGTCGCGACCCCAGCGGCGGGCGAATGACCAAAACACAAGGATCACCTAAGGCCATTCCGAATCATAACTGTAGCAAAATTACAGTTTTGAAGTAGTCACCAAAATTATTTTGTGGTTTGGGGTCACTGCAACATGAGGAACTGTATTGTGGGGTCACAGCATTAAAAAGGTTGAGAACCACTGGTCTAGACCTCAGTTTCCTGGCCCTGCCATGCTGGCCCTGCTCCCAGGGCGAGATGAGATGGTGACTGAAACTGGGCATTGTGGCACTTGGGAGGCTGAAAACAGGGTGACCACGAGTCTGATGAACGTAGTGAGGCCCAGTAGACCCTGCCTAAATACATAGATCAATCAATCAATCAGTCAGCCTCAGTTTCCATATTTGTAAAATATCACATGGTTCATAGAGTAGTGCCCAGAGCAGAGAAGCAGCTTTGTACACATCAAGGCACAGAGCACCAAGAGAAAAAAATGGGACAGCCGGTGCGCTCAGGACTGCCACCCTTTAGTCCTCAGTGACGCCTCAGTCATAGCTCTGTTTGAGTTAGAGCTGGGCTGGCCTGTGAATCCTGTAGGCCACTTTGTTCCCACCTTGAGATTTCATATTCCTTTAGACAGCTCAGCGAGGCCTGTTTCTACCAGAGCTGGCCAACAGAAAGGCGCAGGGCAATTTGGGTCTCAAGAGTTTGATGGATGTTTAGACCTTTATTGATTTGTAAAAGAAATTTCGGAAATCACTGTAAAAAGAAACAAGAGCTAGTACACACAGAAAATAGTGGAGCTTTGTTCTTTTAGCTTCAGTGCTTCTGACCACAAGCATCCTGTTCCACCCTTGACCTCAGACCCCACTCCCACATCCCATTACCTACCTTCAACGGTATACAAACTGCCCCATATTCCCAGGTGCTTATATTGACCCCAGCTGATCCTCATTCCCAGAAAGTTCTAATGATGCTGGTCCTTCTACTCCTTCCCAAAGCCCAAAGATAGGAGTAGGTCCCTCCAGTTCCCACCTCCTGTACATTATTCACTGCTTTTTCATTTCCCTCTCAGGTCCCACAGTGAGCAGCATCTTGGCCCTGATTAGCCACTGCATTGGCAAAGCAGCTAGCTACCCTGCAGTCGTGGGCTGAGCTGGAGGACTAAACAGCTGAGATGAAACATTCATTACCTCTCTTTCCCATTTAATTGAAGTGACATTCTCTGCATCTCTTTTATCACTTCACCTTAAGTTCCCTCTTCTTCCCAGCATTCCTGAATTATGCAGAAATCATTTTAAGGCAAATTTCCAGCTACTATCACTTGACTCATTGTCCTGCAGGAATGGAATCTGTCACTTTTAATTTGTTTTCCTTTTTCCACCCATTGTGGGTAAAACATTTTGCTAAAGGATGTATTTTCTTCCCCAAAGTGACTTGTTTTAATTCCAGAAGTATCTAAATGCCCTCGTATTGAATGGCACAGTGTAATTATGTAACTTAAAGTAAGTTCAGGAAAGGAATTTTTTAAAAAGCCGACAGCTTCAAAATTTGAGAAGTGGAGCTTTGTTTCACCCAAGTCAGGTGCCTCTCCGTATTTCCCCCTCTTTAGTGGTGAGGCAAGTCCTCTTGAGTCTTATGGGCAGCAAACACTGGGTAAGGGAACAGCTAGGAATTCCTGAGGCTCCATCACAATAAAGTCATTTTAGTGCCCGCAATTGCACCAGGAGCTAGTAATAGTTAAATTGGGTTCTGATTACTTTCCCTCTCACCTCAATTAACACGTAATTATTTAGGACTGTGTTGCTTTTATTGTTTCTCACATCATATCCCAATACGCAGCTTTTCAGGGATGGTTTCCTGTCAGAGCTACAAGTCATCCCTAGGCCTCTCTGTGCAAGAACAGAGTCACATGTGGGCCAAGAGGCCAGAAGGATGGGAGACCCTCTGGAAATGTCATCATATCAAGAGACTTGGTGCTCCGCAGGTGCCTGCTGTGGGCATGACCTTGCCAGGCTACTCTTAGTGCTGTCCCAAAGATATTCCGAGCACAGAAGTCCTGGGGCCAGTCTCTCCTTTTTGCCAAATGTGACTTAAAGTCTTAAAAAGTGTCAGTGGAGATCAGTAGTATTCAGTAACTTTTTATCATGCTAGCTCCTACTCAATCTCAAAAGTAAGAACAGAACAAAACCCAGAGACTCAAAGTTCTTGGGATCATAGAGGGACCAAAACGTAGTGCTTTCATCTGTCTTTATTATTTTTTTAAATTTATTTGTTTATTTATTTTTTCTTGTTTCAGAACCATTGTTTGTTTATTCACTCATTTTTTTATGGCCGACTCAGCCCGTCTGGAGGGCAGGGCTGGCACAGCATGTGGTGCCGGGGATTGAACCGCGGTCCCTGAAGCCGCCTAAGCTTTCCCAAGCAGGTGCTTTAGACCACTGAGCCATCCCGCTGGGCCCCTCATCTGTCTTTAGAAAGTATGAGAATCTCAGAAACTTGGCGTATGTTCTGGTTCATTTTCACTTTTAATATATTTTAAATTGGAGAATAATTTTACACACACACACACACACACACACACACACACATATATGCAATACATTAATATCATTATATATATATATATATATATAGTGTGTGTGGAATGATTAGATCAAGCTAATTAACATATCTGTCACCTCACATTCTTATCATTTCTTCGGTGTTGAGCAGTTTTCTGAAGGTCATGTGTCTGTTTCCAGGGTTATGATTGATTGACAGATGAGGCAGGATTATGACTTTATGGAATTTTGTCAACTCCAATTAAACTCTTGTGGCACTGACAAGATTTGACTGTATGTTGTTTTCTGCTGCTAGCTCACTGAGACCTCACCTGGTCAAATGTCCAGGATAGAAGAGATGGAAGATTAGGAAAAGTTCCTGGTTGATCTGTTCTTTTGTTTAATTATATGGCCTTACAATGACCTGTCTCTGTATCCCATTGGCTCCACTTCTTTTAAAAAAAGGCTGTGTTTAATAGTTTTGATCAACATTCTATTTGTACTTCCTGGACACAGGAATGGGTTCTGCAAAATAGGGAGATGCATTTATTTCCAGTGGATTATTAGAAATAAAACTAAATAGAGATACAGGTCCATGATAGAACACCGTGTGTGAGGTCCTTGGTTCAAACCCTAGTCCTACACAAAAGCAGTGAAAGAGAGAGAGAGAGAGAGAGAGAGAGAGAGAGAGAGAGAGAGAGAGAGAGAGGGACAGAGGAGAGAGAGAAATGTGATTGGATTTTATCTTCTAAAGTTTTAGATTGCAAACGAGTCCTTTCGTAGAGTAAAAATGTTTGCAGAGGTAGCTTAGTTGGTGCTAGTGCACGGGCCGTGTGGAGTCCGCGGCGTAGCTCAGGGGAGCCTGTCAGGATGATCACCGACGTGCAGCGCGCCACGTTCGCCAACGTGCTGGGCGTGTCGCTCTTCTTGTCGTTCTCTATCACTGCGTGGCCGTCACCGATCCCAAGTAACAGGAATGAAAGTGGCGCTTTCTCTGCCCCAGGATTCCAGGACGTAGTCTGAGGCCAGATGGAGGGCGTGAGGGGCCTTCACACTTCACTTCATCCCTTCTGCCCATCACAACATACAAAGCAACTACACCTGGAATTTTCCAAACAAGTTTTATTGCCTCAAAGTCTTCTTAACCTGACAGAACAGGAAGCAGCCACTGAATAGAGCCCAGTATGGGGGCTACTTTCTTTTCTACTCCCCAATACAAAATATGTTTCCAAAGAACCATATTAAATACAGGCCTTTCAATAATTGTGACCATCTGCAACAGCATCCATGAAGTTATTTAATTCTCCCATCCTCAGCTTTGGTTTTTAGAAGTTAGCCTAGCCGGGCGTGGTGGCTCACACCTGTAATCCCAGCACTCGGGAGGCTGAGGCAGGAGGATTGGTGTGAGTTCGAGACCAGCCTGGGCTACAAAAGTGAGCTCAGGACCAGCCTCAACTGCATAGCGAGACCCTGTCTCAAAAAGACAAAAAGAAAAAAAAAAAAAAAAGAAGTTAGCCTAATTCTGGTTCAGGATGAGATGTAACTCGTTCGGCTCACAGAGTGATTGCTATCTTCCCCTGGAATCTGTTTTTTCTAAAAGGGTAAAGCAGCATCTGCCCGTCCTGTTCCCTTTGTCCTGCTGTCTGTTCCCTCCAAGCGTCCTTCTCAGGGCCCCTGCCTCATGCCCTGCCTGTGTGCATCCCGTCCTGATGCTTACCTACTACCTGCTGAGTGGGAGAATGCAACTCGGATTGCCATAGGCAGCATTCCACCAGCCTGAGGGAGCAAGCGCACAGTGTTTTATTTTTGGTTTGTTCTGCTTGTGGGAAGTCTTGGACACACAGCCTGCCTTAGATCTGTGACAGCTACGAACTAAAGGTTCCTTTGCACAGGGAATTTCAGAATATGCTCAGTGGTAAGGAATCCTTTTAGATGCACTAGGGCACTTACATTTAAAAGAGGATTCTTGCCTTTAAGGAACAAGCGTCTGAAAAGAGAAAGGAGAATGAAGGAATGAGCTCCGGAGGTCAGGAGAGAGCAAAAACAATGCCCAGTCACAGATGCAAAAGCCTAGAAAATTTGGGTATCAGGAATCTAAAAAGAGCTGAACCCACCATAGAAAATTTCTGTAAACTGCAGAGATTCCAGGAGAGCAAGAGGCTTCTAAATATTCTGACATCCCTGTGCCGTCCAGCAGGGGTTGGAGCCCGATCTACAGGCAGATCCATCCATCCATCCATGCATCCATCCATCCATCCACCCCACCACCACCCATGCACTCATACTTCATTTGTTCCACTCAGAGTTACCTAGTAAACATGTACCTTTTTGCCAGGTGCTGAGTGGGCATTGAGGGCACTTGAAAAACTATATGACCACCTCCTTGGAGATCCCTACCGTCTGTACACAATCTGAAGGGCTTTCCTAACCCTCAGCCAACTCCATCAGTGCTCAGCTCAGATACAGCTATCAAGAATGCAGAGGGAAGCCCATTCGCACCCCACCATACTTCCAATTGTCTGCGTGAAAACTGATTTCAGTCTTGCTGTGTGGACCTCAGCAGGAGCTCTTAATTTAGGTCTAGTGTGATATCCTGTCTTCCCTCCAATTGCATGACTTGGCTTCTGGTCCTTTTTGTATCCTTTGCTTCTGAAAGGAAATTGTTATGCAGACGCTTCTAACATGATTTTTTTTTGTTGTTGTTGTTTATGTTCTCCAGTTTGACGCTTATTGGAAATAACTTATGAATTATATGAGATAATAGACATTCTTATCTAAAAGTTAGTCTCTGTTTATGTTTCTTTTTGCCTAGTTAGCTAATTGATTTATCTTTAAGTGGACTGGGGGGAATAGCTAGGTTTTTAGTCCCATCAAGTGTGAACGGTAGGATATTATTTATGTGTTGCCTGGACGTTTTATGCAAGTGATGCTACTCTAATGCGTTGAGCCTGGGCTTCATCTGATCTTTGTTTACTGCACTGATTATGGTTTTTATTTGAGCTTTCCTTTAGTTTTCCACATGTACCTTGCATTCTGTATTATTTGTTTTTTGTCCTGGCTTTTTAAAATATTTATACAGAATCTAAATTATGGAATCTATCTCTCAGCACTGCTCTTTCTCAGTTGACAGTTCATTAAAAAGTTTTTGTTCAGCCCTCATATTATTTCAGCATGACATGTTTTTGAAGAAGTCATTTTGAGAAATATCTTTATTTAACTAGCTGAAATTGCTCCAGAGCTTAATTAGAAGTAGCATATTGCAACTGTTTGGGTGCTATCTTGAGGCAAAATAATTACTCTGTAATAATAACGCATATTCTAGTAAAGTTGTCATTATTGTCATAGAAGGCTAGAAACTGTCTTCTTAGAGCTCAGAAGTACCCTAGGGTACTCTTGTAAACAGCCAAGTTCTAAAGCTCAAGGAAAAAAAAAAATTAAAAATTGTTCAGGCCATGAGCTCGGTGCCTTCACTTTTGTGAGTGCCCACTCTGCACTAACCAGAAGTTGCTGTATGGCCCTGGCAGGTGGGGCAGGAAGTACAGTGCACATTCCCAGGGGTTCTCTGCACACAGTTGCCAGGGGAGGAAAGCAGACCATCTTGTCTTTAACCTCACATCCTTTTATTTCAGAAGGTTCAATGCATACTGATAGAACATATGGCATGTCCTGAATTCCATCTTGGGTCCTAGAAGTTCGCTGGAGTGCTGACTGTCCATTCATTCATTCATTCATTCATTCACTTATTTATTTGTCAGTTACAAAGTTCAACCGGAGCTATTTTTTGGATTTACTTGAGTGGCCTATATTTTCAAAACTAGCAGGCCAGGGGCTGATGGATGCTGCTGCCCCGTCTTGGCTGCTGGTTCATGGATAAAACAGTGGTCTGCATGGCCCTCCATTAGGAGTGACTTTTTTAAAAACACTAATTGCTTCCTTATGGTTATATTTTGAGCTCTGCAGGAATGAGCTCTGCAGCTTCTGTATCTTGAGATGGCAAGCTGCAGCTTGGGCTCTGTGGCCCCTCTGGGTGTATCCCGCCTCCTGCTGACAAGCTTCCTGATGAAGTCTGGAGGTCCTTTTTCTTAAGGTTGTGTGCAGGGCCAGTAGGTGTTGGTGGCAGGTGCCTGAGGCCAGTGCTGATAAAGTCCTCTGTACAGCCCAGGTAGTAAATCCCTTCCTTCCTTCCTTCTCTTGGAGTCACTGTTTCCTAGCAGCTAGAAGAAGGCAGGACACAGCCAACTTCTCGGGGCATGCTTAGCTAAAGAGATCATGTTGTCAGATAACAGAAGTTACCACTAAGTAACCTAGATTCGCCTTATGCTCTAGGCTGCTTCCTGTTGTCTAAGTAGGGAAGTGTAATTAAGTTTATTATGTGTGGCCTAATGCTAATTCCTCTTGAATGCTTGCCTCGTGCAAAGGAGAGGCTGGTGTACAGTGAAGGGCCTGGACTGCGCTTTATTCTTGTCTACACTTGCAAAAGTTATAAAATAAATCTAAGTGAACAACCTTGAGACAGTACTCCGCAGCTATTTTGAGACGGCCCAAATTGCATATTTTCTCATGGAAAAATAATGTCAAGGTATTAAGGAAGGTTATTAAAACTGTATAATACTAATGAATAAAATAGTTAAAACCCCTGCTAAAATTGTGGTCAGACCACTTTCCTATCAGCTAAAACTTTTAAATTTTCTTTTAACAAGTACAGTGATCAAAATTAACAGGTGGAGCATGGGCCAAATAATATAAAGTAAGTGATAATTCTAAACATGGTAATACTGAGCCAAAACATCCCAAGCCTGCAACCTTGTGTGTTACAAGTATTTTCAGATTCGTAACTTTAACAGCTAAACAAATACAATTTAATCACGTAACATTAAGACATTTCAACTTTAGAGCACAATTGTATTTGTGCATTTTCTTTCTCTTTTCTAATGATATTTTCTTTTCTTTTTTTAATGATACTATTCATATGTTACTTTCGGGAGCTGTTATTTTGGTCTGTTGTCTTCATTTTGCTTGTGTTGACTTCCATGATTAATTTGGAGAATATGGGTGTCTAATTCTATGAGTTTCTCATAAGCAAAATCTCCTAATTTCATACAGGAACAGGAGACTTTGCTGGATCTAAAAATCCCAGACAATCTAGGGATGTAGCTCATTGAAATGCCAAGCTCACAAAGGTGCCAGAGCCTAATGTGTAATTATGTGATTTTCTCTTTGTCTTTCAGAGTCTTCCTGAGAGCAATTAATCAGTATGCAGATATGCTCAACAAGAAATTTTTGGATCAGGCCAATTTTGAGCTACAGGTAAGACAAGAGGCAGACACATCTTTTGTAGAAGAATCATGGTGAAAACAAATGGCCAGTGAGCACCGGTAGTTTGTTTCTAATCTTTGAACTTAATTGGCCTCCCGTCGGAGGTGTAGAAATGGAATTTACAGTATGTGCTGTTGGAACCAAGGAGTGAAAATTATGCCTACTGGGCATTTGCTCAATTCAGCAAGTTAGGAGATGGAGCTATTTCAGAGAGAAACAACTGATTCAGAGTGACAAGGGAGGGACTCTCCAAGCAGGGAGACTACTTGACCCAGTGTCTGGAGCTGCCACGCTTGTCTCAGTCCTAAGGCGCAGAGAGGAAGGGTCAGTGGAGAAGCTGGCTTGCTTCACTGAGCTCAGCTTGCTCTTAGAACTGTCCTCCCCTGATAACTCTGCTGGCTTCGTGCTACTTGTCATGTGCCCCGGCTCAAAAACATCATCAGGTGGCTCATCAGTTTCAGAAATGCCTTGTCAGTACGTGCAAAGTGTGTGTGTGTGTGTGTGTGTGTCTGTGGTATGTCCATAAAGATTAGTTTTGCCTGGCTTGATTTGTATGCCTTGTGCACCCAGGACATGTGGCTCTGTCTTCTTTGTACTCTGGTGGAATACCTACTAACCATGTTTTTATTATTTAGAATATTTTACTGAAGTTTGGAAATAAAAAAAGAATCACCTGGGTACTAACAGAATATTTGTTTCCTGGGTAGGGCTGTTCTGTGAGAAGAATCTTTTTCCCACAAGTTGTTCTTCTTTCGCAGCGTTTTGAAGCGCCGTCGGTAGCATCATTGCGAGAGTCTACGCCTGTCTGTGCCCTTCGCTGTGTTAGCGCTGCAGTGGCTTAGGCTGCAGTTTTGTGCCAGCGAGCAGAGCCAGCTTTGTGCATTTTGTCTTTCATAACAAGGTTCAAATCAAGTAATTGGGTTTGTTTTGTGAAAAAATGTCACTTATATTGAACTGAATTCTCCCGCACTTATCCATGGTCACAACACAAGTGCTCTGGTCCTGTAAATGAAAAGAAGGACTACAGAGGTAGTGACACTAAGGAGTTACTAAAAAAAAAAAAAAAAAAAAAAAAAAAGTACTCTTGTGTTGTTGCTGGTGTTGTGCTCACAGGCAGCTTGCAGGAATTAAAACTCATTCTGGCACCATGAAGGCATGGCTCGCACCCTATGTGTGACACTGTCATTCTCAGAATGCAGCTGACACTGGCCAGTGACTGTCAGTGTGTTGGTGATGAAGACCTAGGTGTGAAGCGTCAGTTCCAAAGCCAAAAGCCAAGGAACGACTTGCATTTTTCTGAACTGGAGCCACCCATTTGCAAAACCAACCAAAAGAGAAAGTGCCTTTCTGAGCAGTGATGGAAGATGCTTTTTGAGGTTCGGGCACCTGGCCAGCTGCACCTGTCATCTATAGTTCAGGGCACAGCTCAGTCTGCTGTGTGGGATGAGACTACCTCTTGGGTGGTTCTGAAAGCATCAAAGTTACTTTCACTTTGCAGTAGAAAGTACCAATTCCTAACTGGGGTTAGACAAATGGAGCCCAACACACCCCTGTGTCTTGTGAATGCACTTAAATTTTCATGTTTCTCACAGGTAAATAAATACAGATCCAATAATGTCATCACCTTACTTTTATGTAACGTTTTGCAGCTGTCTCATTTGATTATCATCCCTGGTTAGTGAATGAGAAAGCTTACACCAATTTCTTTTAAATGACATTCTGTCTTACCACACATAGTCCATATGGTACACTACACCTGTGCATACCTATGTTTATGGGTATGTATCACTTTGATCCTTCCTGAAAGCCTCTAAGGTGCTATTGAAATTCTAGTGTTCTCATTAAGGTAAGGAAACTGAGGCACTGAGAGGGCTTAGATTGTCCATATGGACTACATAGCCTACATTTGCAGGCATGGAGTCTTGTCCTTACCCCTAAGCCATACTGTAGGGACTTGTTAGCAGCTTTTTAGGTTTAAAAAATATTTTCAGAAGTATGTCAAACAGATGATCAATGCCCTAGAGCCTTTGTGAATCATATATTAAGCTGTGCAACAACTGTGCATCTCTTGGTTTTCAGCTATGGAACAACTACTTTCACCTGGCTGTTGCTTTCCTCACTCAGGAGTCCTTACAACTGGAAAATTTTTCAAGTGCTAAGAGAGCCAAAATCCTGAACAAGTAAGTCCTCGTCCAGCTCTAAAACTGCAGAAGCCCCCAGTTGTATTAACATAATTTTCACGTCATCTCTAAGCCAACTAGGTACAAACGGAGATGTAATCATAATGTAATGAAAGGGCTTGTTGGAATCAGGAAGTGGGGATTGTGTTTTCCAGCCCATGGTCTAAAATTTCAGGATTCATTCTGGGAGGTTCAGTGTCCGTTCGATCCAATACAATTAGGCCAACCCAAGATTTGAGATAATGACTTGTCCTGTGTGCTACTCTGGTGTCACTCCATGTATGCTTTACTTTATTGCTTAGTTCTCCAGTTTTGCTTCTTGAGAAGAGGCTTCTAATGAAAGCCCTTGGTGCTGTTGGGATCGCCCCACAGCTCCCAGTAGCCTTTCAGTTATTAGTAGTTTCCTTCTTGGCAGCAAAAAAATCCCCTGTCTTCTTACAGGTAGGAAATTTAAGGAAACTGCATGGGTCCCTGCCTGTGTCAAGCAAACCTCACTGAAGTTCCAAGAAGGCCAAGATCCGTGCCATCATCTTTGGCTCTCTCTGCTCAATTTGTATCCTATACTATTCCTGTTCCATTACCAAGGAAAAGAATTGTTTTTCAGCTTCCTACTGTCCTAGGTACTCTTCTGTCTTTGCTAGGACAAACAGCTAACACTCAAAATGAGGGAAGGGAAGGTTTATTTAGCTCACAGTTACTAAAGGTTTCAGGCCCTGTTCAGCTGGCTCCAAGGCAGAGAGGCACGTGGCAGAAAACCTTTCATGGCGGCTGGTAAGAGTAAGTGCGCTAAGCAGGGAGGTAGCAGCAGCTCAAGCAGCTAATTTCTCTTACTTTCTTACATTGAAATGCAAATCACCTGCCCCAGGAGTGATGCAGCACCCATTTCACAATAATCAATTACAAATTCCAGCAGCTGCCCCATGACTGAATGAGGCTTTGGGGGGATACTTATGCACAAACCGTAACACCTACCAACTTCTGGGCATTCTAAGGCCTATCTCTTCTCTTTTTACCTCAGTTTCACTAATTTTCTACTGTTGTAAGTGTTCCTTTCATCTGCTTTTTCTTTTTTATCCTTCAGTACCAGGGATTGAACTCAGGACTTTGTGGTTGCCTGGCTAACGCACAAGCTGCTGAGCTATCTCCCCAGCCCTGAGTGTCTGTTTCAGGAATACTGTTGTTGAGAGTTCTGAACTGGCATGACTCTTGCCAGCTCGTTGTATTTTTCATTGCCCTGTAATATCCTAGCCTCACCAGGGCTCTGGTGGGTCCCTGAGATTTCAAGGTTAGGGAGGAAGCTTCAGAGGATAGCAATTGTTAGCCTGTTTTTCTTTCTTCTAAGCATTTACTTTTCATGCGGGGCAAATGGAAAACACATGGGCCTAGGAGAGTAAGATGTATTTTAGTAAGTAAAATAATATGCTGGGCTTATACTATGTGCCTTTAATCTTCTAAGCACTTTGCATGCATTTTTATATATATATTCAATAAAAAGCAAAGCTACTCATTAATACCTCTCCTCATCTCTGTTTTCCAAATGAATGAGGTGAGCTTCGTGGTGCCGAAATCACTGGCAAGAGCAGGTTCCTGAGTCCCTGCAGCTTGGGGCCCAAGGTTTGCACGTGTGGTCCTCCTGGGACCTGAAAGCATTTGGTGTCTACCTGTCTCGCTGTGTTTCAGCTTTCACTGGCCAGCTTTCCTCATGCCCCTCCCCTGAGCTGGGAAGCTGCATTTTGAGAGCCTTAATGTAGGCAGGGGACACTGTGACCTGCCCCAGGGCAGGTGCAGCACCCATTTCTACAATAATCAATTACAAATTCCAGATGCTGCCCATGACTGCATTAGGCTTTGGGGGGACACCTGCACATAAAACATAACAGTGACTGTGAGAGAAAAGAGATGAATTACAGCTGGAAACCTGCTTAAGAGAGCTCAAGAGCCAGTTTGACGCAGAGCACTCTCTAGCCAGCAAAGGAGTCTCTGTGGCGCACCCTCCCCCTACTGCTGTACTAATGGTGTAAGCCAAAGTGGCATCAGCAGATGCACTATCCCTGCAATGCCCCTCCTTGGCTGACAGAGAAAATGTTCGTTTCCCAGATGGTGATATGGGTTTGGAGGCTTCAAAGCCAAAGAAAACTAAATAAACCAGCTGGTATCTGTCTTTCCAGAGTTGGCCAGCCTACTGTGTGGTCAGGTGTAGTCTTGGCACTAAGGACAGAGACAGAAAAAATAAATTCCATGATGACGACATTCGTGATTTCGTGGGACAAGTAGAGAAGTAAAAGTAAGGAGTGGAGTGGAGTAAAAATAGCAGGTGACTAACCCTTCGGCAGCTGGAAGATGGGCTTAGAGGACTCAGCCTGAGGAGCCACCTGCCTCCTGGGGGAGGACAGTTCATGACTGGGAAGGGAAGGGCCAGAGGAATTGATCCCATGAGTGCGAGCCCTTCCAGCCCGTACTGAATTTGCATGTGGAGCTCTGAGTAGCATGCTGTGCTCATTTAACTTGGTTGCTGTATGGCCTTCGGACTCTCTCCATGTGCCCTGTGTGCTACTTTAGGAGTCATGAATCCCATCATGGTCATCTGAGTAGGCATTCTCTACCAACGAGGCAGATCCTCGCCCCTGCGTGGTCTGCAGTATTGTGCCTCTCAACGGTAGAAAATTCACCAGTCAGAAGACCTACTTGTTTACCCCTCCTGTTTAGTGTTCTGTCCTCCTGGAGATAGAAATCAAGGGTGAGGTAGGCTACGCATTCCACCAGTATTCCCCAAAAGTGCCTGCGAGTAACATAAAAGAATGGGCCCTCCTACACAGAGAGCTGATTAGATCAAACGTGAATTTAGTGCAAGATTTGCCAGTGAACTACAAAATAAACACCTCTAGAAATCAAAGTCTATAAGAAGAAAACATAGCTAGCTCAACCTTCAGACATCCTTGATGCAGAGGACTCAAAAGGCAGGACAGTTATCCACAGAATGCTAAGTCTGGCCATCGCTCCTCCCTCGCACCATCCCCAGGCCTGTTACATTGTTGGGGCTCAGGAAATACGAAAAAAATAGAAATTAGTAGCCAGCTTGATAATTTCAGTATATATGCTACTGTTTATCCTCCTGTAAGATAGTGTGGTCAAGGCTTATCTATCTCCATGATTTCATGCCTAAAGAGAAGAAGGAAGGTTCATGGCTGAGCTTACAATACCTACCTAGAATGTTCAGGTCAAGTAGGTAGGAGTTCAGTGACAAAAATCTAGTCCTATATCTGAACCACACACACACACACACACACCTTTCTTCCTCAGGAGTAACTAGACTATTTTCCTTCTCAAAAATACTGTTGAAGTCTCACCAAGCACCAAGGTCCCAGATGCCTTAAGTGCTAAGTTAAATGGTAGACTTGACTTTTTACAGAAACTGAAAATGTGCTGTGACAAGCCCCGTTTTGCAGTGTGACCTAATCAGGAACTCTGATTCTGTATTACAGATCATAACAGGAAATGTGATCAATTTAATTTGTGTTTGTGCTAATTATTTTTTCAAGAGGCTTAAATTATTCAAAACAAATTCACTTTAGGAATTAGAAGGGGACCTAGGGAGACAGATTTCATAAGCAGTAACTCTGTGCCAGCTTCATGTTGGCAAAACTAATTAAGTGTCCCACATGCATTGGGAGTAATACGTCCGGTAAAGATGGTAAAGCTTGGTGAAGATAGGTCAGCCCTGGGTCTAGCAGGGTTTATTGCTGCTGACGCCATGTAGGTCCCATCCACTTTCACATCCCCAAGAAAATACTACCTTTGCCATGAAAACAAAATGCCTTACTCTGCACATTAGGTCCCTCCTGTCTCTCGCTGCTCTTTTTTCCCTCTTATTTTCTTGCCTTCTGTCATTCTCCAGAGCTATGGCCCAGCATTCCACAGTATCCCTGCCCAGGTGAAAAGGCCATAAATTGAGCATGGGATGTCCATTGTCCTCTTTGCTGTCTCCAAGTCTTTTAGAAGTGCTACGCTTTTCTATCAGTATCTTAGCCCATTTCTCTCTGTGTTGCTATAACAAAGCACCTTGACCTGTGTGCTTTATAAAGAAAAGAGGCTCATCTTGGAGGTGAGAAAGTTCACCTTTGGCACCAGCACTTGCTTGCGTTCTGGTGAGGGTCTTGTGCTGCCTGCTGTAGAGGAGAGAAATGGGGCTGGGGTGCTTGTGTGAGAGAAATAGGGGCTGCCCTGCTTTCTAGTAGCCTACTCTCTCAAAAATGAATGCAGTCCTGAGTGACTTAACACTCCCATGAAGCCTAACTCCTTGGGACCTAATCCCATCTCAAGAGAATGAGCCAGGTCTTCTGATGGATTTTCACCCACTGAGAGTGGTGGCCTCATGGCTCACCACATCCACTTGACCTTGCAAAGGCTCCCCCTTACAGCCCATGCATGTCGGGACAGACAATCTCCAAACCACAGAGCTCCATCTTTCAGCACTCTCCCTTGTCCACTCCACGCTAGGTTTTCCTCCTATTTCCTGGTGCAGTTTACAGCCCTCAATCCAAATATGAAGGGGTGCAGCTCCTCAAACCACAGTCTTAAGGTCTCATTCTGTTCTCTGTACTAAAGAAAGCATTTTTCAGACTCTGTGTTCTGACCATTTACTGTGCCAAGATATTAACTGAATGATCACTGTATTGATCTAGGTCCATCTGTTATAACAGTGAACACAAGTGGGCGGCTTGAACTCACAAGTTAGTTGTCTCACCAATGTGGCATCAGAACTCTGACATTAAGATATTCACATTTGAGTTTTGGGAGTTCCTAAGGAGGATCTCCAAGTCATTGTCCCAGTTTCTGGTAGCTGTTACTGGTTCCTTGGCTTGTGACTGTATCATTACAGTCTGCTCTGTCTTCTGATCAGATTCTCTCTTATTTCTTCCTGTGTGTCCGTGTCTCTCAAACTGCCCTTTGCATAAGGGCAGTGGTCATTGAATGTAGGGCCCATTCTAGTAGGATCCCATGTCAACTAGTTACATCTGCCTAGCCCTGTCTGCAAGGCCACACTCAGAGATACCATAAATACAAGATATGTGTAGGGCCTGTATGATTATTGGATTAATACCTATCTCTTTTACCATGCTGATGGTCCCCTGCAGTCTGTGCGTCCTGTCTAAAAGACGCATCAAATGCTCACTAAGTGAATTGGTCTAAAAGACCATGGCAATGTATGGTCTGGAATTTAAGGAAAAAAAGAAAAAGAGAAGAAAGTAACCTAGCTCAAATGCTTGCTGAGACCTCCAAAGACATCGCCACTTTCATTTTTCCCCAAAGCCTGGGAGATGGCCACTCTAAATCATCTTCCCACTGCCCAAGACAAGAAGATCCTGGGTCAGAAAGGTCCGATAACCTGCCCAGTTGTGCCTGTACTTGGATGCAGGTTAACCTCGTTTCAAAGACTGGGCTGACTCTGAAGACATGGAGTTTTTCTTCTTGGGTTAAAGATGTAGGAAACCATGTGCTGGTCTAGATCCTGTATCTACACAGTGGAAAGGCTGTCTCCTGCTTATACATTCCTATGTTCATCTCTTTCTAAGTTGGCACAGGTGAGCTAAATGTGGGGACTAAGAACCAGACAGCGCAAGGGAAGTCCAAATCCGTACTGTCTTAGTTGTGTGGCCCCAGACACGCCAGTTCAGTGCTGTGCCTTGCACTTGCCAGTACTGGAAGGACGTGCATGGGGGAAGGACTTGGACTTGGGGTCTGAGGTCTGGACTCGTTTCTCTCCTTGTGCTACAGCTGTAGCCCCGTCCCTGCTTCTCCCCCCAGACTGCTGCAGCTCCTTCAACTATAAAACGTTGCAGAAGGGCTTGATTGTGGTCTCTAGGGTTTCCATCAGCTCTGAGTGTGTTTCCAGGTAATGAGCTTCAGCTCAGACATGCTCAATATTAGCATTTTTCTCCTCCATGGAAAGAACATGGGAATGTTCAGGAAGCCCTCTCGAGGTCTCAATTTGGGAATTACTCTGAGGCATGTATGGATTCATCAGAGCTGCCATCTTAGTAAAACTAAAGTGAAAGTCAATCTCACTGCCAAGAAACCCAGTGTTCCCCTTCTCCCTGGCTCGTGCTCCTCTTTGTCACCTTATGGAGGCTTTGGTGCCTTGTCTTATTTGACTGTTAAGCAGCCTTTTTGGTGTCTTATGGAATAGGCTCTCCTCTCATTAGAGATGTGTTCTCCAGTCTTTGCTAATTCACCGTTTCTCAAATGCTGCTAAGTGAGTCATTTCCCACCTAGAAGGTAGGAAAGTAGGACTAAGAGTATGAGTCCTTCACCATGGCCCACCTGGGCTCCTGCAGGAGAGGCCCCTTCCTGGAGCGTTCTCCCAGCACCCAGGTCTTCATGAGCACTGTAGGAGTGGCACATCTTCACCATGGGCCATTCAAGAACTGTGCCATCTGGCATCCCACAAGTCTCCTGGGTGTGAGTTTCAAATCTGGAGGATTTCTTTTGAATCATTGTAACTGTCATCATGCAAAGAAAGACCTAGGATGCCTTGAGTCAGAGATCCGAGAGGCAGAGGCACTGATGTAAATCAGCCCAGCATTAGGGTGCCTTGGACTACACCAGGATGAAAAACAAATTCCATGTAGCTGAGAAGTTGGAATGTTCAAGCACAGCTTCGTCAATTACCAGTGGGCCAGCCCCACTGTTCATGGTCTCCACCACCTCTTGGGCTTCTGGTTTTCTTGGTGTGTGGAGAAAGGCCTGAACACACATTTAGAGAGGATAAAGAGGCTGGGGTCTATCGGTCCTATCCATAGTATGCTCTGGGCTATTCCACACCTGCTCAGCTACAGGGAAGTCTTCAGAGGAAGTGAATGCTGGGCTTCGATGCAGTTTTGCTTTTCATTCTCTCTCTCCCTGGCAAGTACCAGGGAAAATGGAGCTTCCAGGACATCATACAGCCAGCTCCACCCTGCTCCAATCTGAGCTGCAGCACTTGCACTAGCACCATTTTCATATGTGCAGGGACAAAGCGGGAATTAGAAGACTTCAAAAGAATGTGCTGTGTGTTCCGATTTCGTAGCCCTTGGGCAGTTGGAAGGGCAGACTCATAAACTTGGGTCTAGCAGCTTTGCTTTCTGCTGGTGCGCACTCACTGCCAGTGACCAGCCTCCTCACTCAGAGCATGGTTACAAGGGAGAACCTTTTCATTCACAAAGTCTGTAGGCCCTGGTGCTTCCTTATGCGGGACTTGGAGGCAACAGTTTGTCCTCAGAAGACGTGGATTACACTCCTAGGTCAGCTTCTCTGTCTGCACCTGGCGCCTCCCCCACGTGTGACAGGTTGCTCAGGGCAGGTTGCTCTTCTGTGGGTAAGCTGAGCCAGCTGGCTGTACCCCTCCTGCTGTGCATGATGGACAGGTGCTTGGAGCACCAGACTTTAATAGGCAGAAGTAGGCCATGGTTGTTGATTTACCAGTGAGGATATTTGCCCAAAGAGCCACACGCAATGCTTGTAATCAGCGTTCCATGGCACATCCACCGCCACACGGACGCGCGCAGCAAAAGCTAGATGACACAGCTGCTCAACTGCAATACTCTTGGATAATTTTGCAAATTATTATTTTTAATATAATCAGCCTTTTCCTTAGGCAATAAAGGAAAAAGTTAAATTGCTTACAAACTAATAAAGGTTTATCTTCTGAAGCATCAAATTCTGTTTACTCATGAAACACACACCTCCTCTGTTCGCCCACCGGGAAGAAAATTAGCATTTATTTTCCCTGGTAAACAAAATCTGGTGAAATACTTGTTGAAATATTTTGGCATTAAGCCACTCCTTACATTTAACATGATATATAAGAATGCAGTAAATTTATATGCAGTGTTCCCTGACTCCAGGGTTTAATTTTTACAATGGGAAAGCTACTTACTGTATGCAATGGAATATTATTTGGTATCGTGGTACGTGGCAAACAAACTTCCCCTTAGGCCCAGGAGCCAAAGGACTGAAGAAAGCAAAATACACCCTGCAACTTCCCCCAGGCTCCCATGAGGGTGTTGTGTCAACTACAGGGATGAGCAAGTGTGATTTCCTGTCTCGATTCCTCTTCCTGAAATTCCTTTTCATGGCAGATAAGGTTAGAGCCCTGTCACTTCTTATTTGTCTATGATGGAAGACTTGGGTCGCACTAACAGATGGGCTGTGAAGGTGGTTTGCGGATATTCTATGGAGTGACTCGGTGGTTTGTTTTTTTTTTTTTTTTTTTTTTCCTGGTTTTCAGGTATGGAGATATGAGGAGACAGATTGGCTTTGAGATCAGAGACATGTGGTACAACCTAGGTGAGTAGCCGGGATTCGGAGGTATGGCAGGCACTCCTGGGATAAATCCCTTCTGGGTCATGGCCTTGGCCCCCTTCCTCAGTGTTGGGGTTTCTTACAAACCTGAATTCCTTTCATTCCTGGCACAGCAAATCCTAATCTCCATAGTGATACTTTAATGTATAGACCAGAGAAGAGTAAAAAAAATCTAATCATTGGGGCAAATCAAATATTCACAAGAGCGACCGCTGGGACTGATGAACAAGTGGCTTTGGGACCCACTTTCTCCCTGGCATTACCAACAGTCTGTAGATTTTCGGTCATTCAACCAGTTGGCTCATTCTACTGTGACATTTTCCAACCCTTACCATGTTTGGTCTTGCAGATTTTAATATCTAAAGCATTTACAGCAAAACTAGGTCCTGTATTTACACTACCACCGGGTGGTTGTAGAATAATTTATTTCTGCCATTAAAGAATTATGAGCAGTATGTGTGTTTATGGCAAGTGATTAATACAACTTTATTGATAAATATAACTTTCCCACTTACTTTTCATCGTTAACAATAACAAAGAGTACTCTCTTGAAACCTTGGTCAATGTGTTATGTAGTTCTTTTAGATAAGCCTCATAAAGAAATGAATGATGAGATTAGGCTCTTTCTGGTCCCTACACTCTGTTCTCAGGCTTGCATTATGTCCAGGCCTTGGAGAGGCTGGTGGCCTTGCCCAGGTCCTGCGTAAGTCTTCGGATGTGTTTCTAGCTCCTGGTTCCCTTCCTGCCTCGGAATTATCAGGGCTTGACTTCCTCTCACCAGATTGGCACAGGAAGCCTACAGTTACCTTTTTCAAGACAACCTTTGCTCCCTTCTGTGCTTCAGAGACTTCTCTTTTGAAGGAAGGCAGATATCTGTCTGCTTCACTCTCTTTTGCCCCTGAGCATAGGATGGCCACTTACTCCGCAGGACCCAGACCAGCTTGCTGGAGCCCACACTGCAGCTCTGTGCAGAAGTCTCGAAGTGGCTAGAAAAAGAGTGGAGCCAAATCATAAGAGCTAAAAGTAGACTTTGATGAAAGCACGGAGTTCTGCATCACCCTCCTGAATACGCCGCACGTAGGCAGGATCAGCGCGGAGGGCTACACCTCTATGGTCAGCAAGTTCATGGCCACTGCACTGCACCCTGAGTCAGATTCCCCTGCAGAAGGCTTTTAACTCCTGACCTTCCCGAGCTCCCCAGTAGCAGCAGTCCTGAAAAGAGAGGCGCCGGCCCTTGTGAAGGGAACCTTAGGAAAGCCTCCCAGTGCTCCTCGTCTTTCTGCCTAAGTGAAGGATGGGGATTTTTTTCCCAATGGATCTTTATCCAGAAAGAGAAATACGGAAAACCTTCAAAAGCAAGACAGTCTGTGGATAATGCTGATGCCATCGACGTTTCACAGGAGTCCTGGTTAGGCTTTCAGTTAAAAAAAAAAAAAGCTGCCACATGGAGCCGCAGGGCAGGCAGAAGGGCTGTGTCTGCCAGTGCCCTCTCAGCATAAACTCAGCCTGCAGTGCCCTGTGTGCTTGAGGGTGTCAGATCTGGAGTGGGCTGAGGACCCCTCAAGGGTAGTCTGTACCAGAACTATGTGTGACTTGGCTACTGCGGTCTGTCTGTCTAAGACCCGTCCTGGTGGTCCTGATCTTTCTGCCTTCCCCCAGGGTAAGGAAGGAGCTCTGGGATGGACTCCACAGGCTTGTTAAGTGCCACGCGGGCGCTTTTGTCCTGTGCTGTCCGAGTAGCTCAGTCGGGTGACTCAGCCCTTCTGTGTCTCTTCTGTGTGTCTCTCACTTGGATTTCTCAGTTGTAAGATAAAGAGGGCAGGGAGAATTTTTCAAGAGCCTTGTAACCCTAAGCCTCAATACTTTTATGACATGTGTATACGATGATCTCAGTAATGAAATGTTAAGGCTTTTAGAACCGAGAAGAGGACCATTCATGATTCATTCTAATTGACCTCTCCATGTTCTTTCTTAAAATCACGACCCGACAGATACGTTTGTCATTTTCCCTGGCAGGCCAGATGGCAAGACTCACAGCAGGTCGGGGAGTACATCGTGCTGCAAGAGAGGCATGCGGGGAAGGTGGAAGAAACCTTCAAAATGGCGCTTACAGATAGACTAGCTTTCTGCTGACTGCAGGGTAGCCAGGGCTTTTCTAGCCTCCACATCCAAAAAGGAGTTGGTAAGAGCTCCACTGTCAGTCCAAGGCTCAGCATGGACCTTGAGTTGCTCTAGACACAAGCTGTTTCGGAGGCCTCTCTGAAAAGAGTGGCACCTCCCACCCCCAAGAGGACAGTATCATGCATTTTAGATGAAGGTATTTCATGTGGAAATGGAGAGAGAATAACTTCCAGGCCATTTAAGAGTTAAGAGAGAGGCCCACCTTAGCAGTGATTCCAAAGGGTCATTGCAATACTCTTTCTCTGGAAAAGTAGCAGCTGCCCCGCAGAATGTGTGCTAGAACTGTGAGTCCCTGGAACCCTCATTTCCTTCTAGTTATTCCTCAATAACAGGGTTACTGCCTAGAAAAAAGAAAGAAGGAAGGAAGGAAGGAAGGAAGGAAAAAGAAAAAGAAGGAAGGAAGGAAGGAAGGAAGGAAGGAAGGAAGGAAGGAAAGAAAGAAAGAAAGAAAGAAAGAAAGAAAGAAAGAAAGAAAGAAAGACTCCTTTAACCAAGGGTTATTCCTTTTCAAATTTTTGTTGTTTTTTCTTTTCATAGAGCTGGGCATTAAACCCAGGCAGTTCTAACCCTAAGCTACATCCCCAGTTTTAAGTATATCTAAGCTAAATACTTTGGCACACAATTGCCATCCCAGCTACTTGGAAGCCTGAGGCTAGAGGATTACAAATTCAAGACTAGCAATGAGAACTTAGGCCCTGTCTCAAAGTAAAATACAAAAAGCCATTGTTGTTCAGTGGTAGAGCACTTGCCTAGCATCCAGCAGGCTCTCTCTGGGTTCAATCCCCAGTGCTGGAAAAAGCATCTCTAGTTTTACACATCTTTAAAATATCCTCAATGTCACCTTGAGACTATGAGATTGAATGCCAGGGGAACTGGCTATATTTCATTTCTTGCCATTTGCTCTGATAGCAGTAAAGGGAAGACAGGCCCACAGGCAAGGAGCTTCTCTTCCTCTATCCCCTTGGGAAGGTCTGGCCTCTGGAAAATACACTCTTAGGTTTCAGTCAGATGTCTATAGCCATGTCAGAGCAGCTGGTTTTATTGACATCACCTATCATTATCCTCCAGATAAGCTGAGCCCCGCAACTTTGCTTTTGATTGGCAATGTAAAGATGCAGTTAAGAGAGAAAATGTCCTCATTTCAGCCTTCCACTTAATGATTTGAATGTAGTGATTACTGTATAAGATGCCTGTTTTGCAGCTTTTGAGCTAGGAAGATTAACTGTGCCATGAGAAGTGGCCACGGGTTCTAAACAGACCTGGACCAACTAAGGAAGGAACATAAAAACAGCAAGAAAGAACCACCTCCGGAGTTGATTCTTGCTCCTAAAATAACTGTACAAAAGCTAAAGAAATACTAATAGAAGCATCTGTTACTTAATGGGAAATTCCCTATCCACTCCCTAGTGGCACCGTGAGGCCACCTTTGCCAGGGCAGCTCTGTCCTGCTGCAGCCTCGAGTGCTTGCACCTGCCCACAGGCGTCATCGCCCAGGAACCACGTTCAAGTTTATGACAGCATGTCTCAATTTCCTAGGATGTATACAGCCTATTTTCTGCATAGCTTTTTATTTTATTTTTTCCAATGGGCTTAGGCTTAGGAATAGGTTGGCAGGCTGATAGAGTTAGCTCTGCCAAGAGAGTAAAAATAGAAGTTGGATCAGATATATTTATCGTCT
This sequence comes from Myocastor coypus, assembly GCA_004027025.1. Taxonomy (NCBI): domain Eukaryota; kingdom Metazoa; phylum Chordata; class Mammalia; order Rodentia; family Myocastoridae; genus Myocastor; species Myocastor coypus. The sequence goes on along the minus strand of PVJA010002172.1, from coordinate 71,430 downwards.
TACAGTTAATTAGGAACCTATCAGTCTATCCAGCCCTGGCAGCAGCTCTTCCTTGAGCTTCCCTCGTAATGCGTGTGGTCCTTCAAGATGGGCGCCCTCAGATCGTGCCTCCATGCTGAGCCCCAGAGTGGAGAACAGGGCTCTCCCTGATCACACTGGCATAAGCACACACACGCGTGCTGGCCCATGGGACAGGGCAGCGCGGTGTTTTCCCTCCCAAACCTGTCAGATTTTCAGCGTGAAAGAGAAAATCAAAAGCAGATTTTCTTTCCAAAGAAAAAAGGAATGTGCGTATTTACCAGCTCTTCGGTTATTTATCAAAGCTCAGTCTCAGACAGCCTGCTGGGATACCTCCTCGCTCTCTTCTCCTCACCACCTCAATTTACATTTTGTTTATTACATCCAGCACGTGGGAGCCAGCGCACACTGTCCAATCCAACCAGAACAAATGTACTCTCAGCAAGATCTTTTTTAGCCTGGATCTCTTTGGAATATGTTTCATGCAGGGATTCCCTTCATGGCTATTTTGGGGGACTGTACAAATTGTATGCTTTTCAATAAAGCCTATATACTGCACAGTGTGCCCCAATCAGTTTGGCTTACTGGCAGGAGGTTTTGCTCTGCCTGCTCTTGGGCATGCAAGACCACTAGTGATGATAAAGCAATCATCCAGTACCCTGGGGAGGCTGCTGATGGAGGTGGACTTGCTTTGAGGACCATCAGGGCCTAACTCCTAGTTATAAGCAAAATAGAGAGGCCTGGTGGATCTTAAGGGACTTGGAGAGTCATTAGGGGACTGCTGAGATGACAAGAGGTGAGCTTGTCATCTGACAATTAGTTTGTCTTCTTTCATCTCAAATGGAAAGGTAGATCCCATGTGTGTGCGCATGCGTGTGTGCACTACAGGAATCTCCTTGACCTTATTGACCTAAAACTAAACTCATCATTATATCTGTGTAGAAGTTCTCCCAGGAAAACCTATCACACCAAAGTAAAATAAAATAGGCTTAGGCACATACCATCAGCTGCCCCTGCCTTAGACAAGTTTCATCCCAGGAATGTCATGGTCCAAATAACCCAGGCCAGTGTCAGACCAGTGTGTCTTCTGTCCTACAGAGAAGAGTGATGGCCAGTGGTTAAGAGAACATCACTTTCTGGAGGCACAGTGCCTGCCTGGCAAGCATGAGGTCCAGAGTTCCATTCATGGCACCAAAATAAATAAATGGATAAACTGAATTAATTGCATAACAAGCTCCATTTCTCAGTCCCACTGATTTCAAGGACTCACGTAGATGCATGAGAAGACAGCTACAGGCCGCTTCCAGCTCTACAGCAGGTTCTGGTGGGTTGTGCTGCCCAGATTTCTTTCTCAAGATACAGTAATTCAAAAAAACTAAATACTTTTCCTTGAAGAAAGAGGAGGGGGGGGAGAGAGAGAAGGAAAGAGAGCGCAGCACGTTCTGTAGCTTTCCTTTCTAACCCCTGCCTCTGCCACCACTTCCTTCTGCGCTGTGGTCCTCCCCACGTGAAACAATGAAAACTGACGGTGACAGACAGAACTTCATGGCACTGAAATTGTCGTTGATGAACAATGTGCTGTCGCCGTCATCTGTTTTCTGAAACATTGGCTCTGACATTTTTTAGGTATAATAAAGCAAAAATGTCACCTGAGAGACTGAGTATGATACCATTTCCAAGAGAATGCTTTACAGCAGTTACATGCTTTTCAGAAACATTAAGCATTTTCGAAAGTGGTGTGAACCACGATATTATAACCTTAGTCAAACTATTAATTGTTTAGTGAAATTTGAGAATAAGCTTTTAATTAAATTCACGGGGTTTTTTTACTGAAGGTTACATTTTGTGAGTTGTGCCTACTCAATAAAAATTTTTCAGTTGTGAGTATTGCACGTTTTCTACAGTATTGTTATTTATAATAGCCAAATTTGTTGAGTGATTCGTTTTATAGAAAGCTATACTAGTTCCATTATAAAGAAAACCAAATTCTTTATGGAACTTATTGTGTTTCCTAATTGAGTGAAAGATTGGTTAACTCTAGATAAATTGCTAGTGTTAATAGCAAAATGTCACACAATTCATTCAAGCATATAATTTCTCATGCATTCTGCTGTTATATGTCAGAAATAATGTTAGCCATAGTGCAGTAGTAGTGTTCAATGAATATTTTTGAAATTAAAGACAAGGTATAATTTTAAAAGACTACTTAAGTAGGGCCTGCCTCTAAGTAAGGCTAATCTCCATCTGTGTAGAAATGGGGTCCCCTGTAGCTTAGCCCCAGGGGCCCCATGTCCATATGGTGAAGTGAACTTGTGCCTGGCTACTGTGCTTTTCCTCTCCCTTCCCTGACTCAAGCTCTGTGAGATAGCTTTGATCTCCCCGTTCCCTCAGTAATTGAGAAGCAGCACAGTGCAAAGTTTGGGGGCCACTGCCAGGATGAGGCACCCCTGGGGAAAAAAAAAAAAAAAAAACCTACAACTACCAGGAAGAAGATGCAGACCACTCTGTTGGCCCAGGTGCTGGGTCACTTGTTCTCAGCCTTCAGAGTTTTCATAGCGATTCTGACTTAGTTCTGAGTCAGACAGAGGCTCACAAAAGCAAGAGTTCCAACACAGTCAAAGTAGAAAAGTTGGTAAGCTTGTAAGAGCCTAGTCTACTTTGCAGAGGATTTGTGTTAAAATTGTACTATCTCAGCTCTGCTGGCTAAAATGGCAGGTTGGTGGCCTGTTTTGTATCGCCAGCAGACACAGCCAAGAGTGTCATAGAAACTGTACAGCATTTCCTCTGCAGAGAGGTGGGCTGGGCCTGAGAGCCATGCGGGGTCGTGTGACTACAGCAGGGAAAAGATTCCTAAAATAAGGGCCTTCCGGGTTGTGGGCCCAGCTCAAGCCCTGTTCCTTGGTTTCCTCCTACCAGCTCATGGAGCAGCCATGGGAACGGACCACCCCCTTTTTTCATCTGCAGACCATGTTAAGGAGGCTATCTCACAGGGGTGTGAGGACTGAGGCAGACAATGCTTTCTTCTAGGCTTGTTTTATAGTAGCGTACACTTAGCGTGTTAGTTAATATAATAATATTCATTATTATTCACAAGTGTATTATTTTTTTAAACTGTTAGGAAATATTTTCCTACATTCTTTAAAAATTCCTACATTCTTTAAAAATCTGATAAGCGAGATGAAACTAATAAAGTAGTTTTTTTTCAGATAAACATTTACTTATGTACCTTTTTTTTTTTAATACCTGAAAGAATCAGTCCTATAGTCTATTGGCAGTACTTTGGTTCAGTTTGATTGTATTCCAGAAATTACTCTCTTTTATTTAAAAAGGTACCAGATAGTAAACTCTCCTTCATGAAATGTTGGAGATAGAAAAGCCCCAAGAGGCTGCCTATGTACTCTCTGTATTGACTTCTGTCCTTGTCACTGTCTGCAAAGTGGGATGCTAAGCGTCGCGATTCCAGCCCCTGGTTGGTCCAGAACTGGACGTGGCAGCTCAGTCTATGCGATGTAATTGTACACTTGTCAAGTGGTGGTTTGTATTCTGTACTAGGCAAATCGTGGTTATAGACCTTACAAGGATTTTTTTTTTTTTTTTTTTTTTTTTTTTTTTCATAGCTTCCCCTGTAATGTTGGGAATGCAGGCCGCTTCTCACGCTGAAAGCTACAAGTATTCAAAACCATGGCCTGAGGATGGTACACAGATACAGAGTCTTAGTCTGTTTTGTTCAAATGCACATGATCTGCCTTGTTTGGTCTTTTTAAGCTCACTTTAAAAATCCTTTCTTATTGCTAATAAATGCATTTCTTTGTTTCAAGGGCAACACAAGATAAAGTTCATACCAGAAATGGTTGGCCCAATTTTAGAAATGACATTAATTCCTGAGACAGAACTGCGCAAAGCCACCATCCCCATCTTCTTTGATATGATGCAGTGTGAATTCCATTCAACTCGAAGCTTCCAGATGGTAAGGACTGGATGCGCTCAGTGGCTCGGGAGATGAGGGGGCACAGTCCGAAGGCTTTGCAAGAAACCGACAGATGATTCTAGAGCTAACGTTGTTAAGCTTGAAAACATCACTCTGCAGCTTGAGCATGTGCAAGCTTTGGTTTTTCCAACTGAACAAGTTAATGTCCTTTTTCTTCAACTGTAGGGGAGAATTGTTCTGAACTTCTAGCTATTGCTTGCATAGTGATCTGAATTTACTTATGATAAACCTTGGATAAACGTCTCTTCCTCTCCCTCCATGGTATATATACATGTAGAATTTCCTCAAATATTATTTATTGCATTTTCAAAGCCTGCTTGCTTGTTGTAGAGCTCTGCCTTGTAAGCGCGTGTCTGTATCTTTTGTCTGTGTGATGTAAGTAATAAGAATTCCTCCACATGCACATAAAGCCCTTGGCTAACATCTATTGTAATAAGAGGAAGCATGAGATCAGAGTGACTAGTGCTTGAGAAACCACAGAATCTCCTGTATCTCATGAAAATAGGCATAGTGCTTAGGTTGATACAAATGCACCCGTGGATACACATGCATGCATGTATTTTTGCCTGCACATGTACACACACACACACACACACACACACACATTCTCGTCTGTGCTCAAAACTGAGCCACAATGATTTGGAGAGACGTGAGAAAAATTCAAGAGGATGGCCCTCTATAAATCATTAAAAATACAACAATTCAGGTAGTGGCCATACTGAGCAATTTGCATGGATTTTGAAATGAAATTCCTATATTAAAAGGAAATCAAGCCAGATCAGCTAAGGTAGTATGGGTTTGGTGGTATCTAATATTTAAAAGGTAGATTTCCCTTATCTGCCTTTGTATGCTATCATTTCAAAGCATTTTGAATAATTTATAGATTTTCATTGGTCAGTCTTCACCATCATCACATGAAGGCAGAATCCACAAAGAGCCATTTTTCTATTTCCTAGGACAGAACATAAAGACCCAGAGTTAGAAGAATCTCTATGCTGTGAGCAGAGTTTGAGTTCAGATCCCCAGGTCAGATAGGATCTTTGGTTCGCAGGTGCTACCTGGGTCTTGAATCACTCAACATTTTTGTGTTCTTAAAAGCAGAGTTATAACATTGGCATGAAACGGAATCTGCTGAAACAGTCAGACCTAGAACACACTTAGTTTAGCGTAGTACCTGACAGTGTAACTGACAGCTCTCAGTTGCTGTGATCCTGTTGCAAGGCCAGAGTCCTAGCCTTGATGTGGGTCTCTGTGTGCTACAAAGGGTCACTGTGAAGAGTGATGTCCCCCAGTGTCTGTGGAGCTGTTGGCTCAGTGCTTTGCTCAAGCCTGGCCATCACCTTCTCTGTGGAATGGACCCCTGAAGCCTAGGGGAAGGGAGAGGTACATAAAGATGGAACAGAGTGATCATGGAAGGAGGCCTTGCTGTGACTTTGACGTGGCTCAGAGAGTGTGCTCCTGAACGCACTGGATGACATCTTGATATGCAGCTAGGATGTTACTCTTCTCATACTTTAACCCCCCAGAGGCTTTTGTAAAGTGACTGGTGGTATTTATTTTCCTATTATGTCAATAGCAGGTCATAGAGAAGGCTTTTCTATCTCCAGTTTAATGCCAGTTGAGCAGGGATGAATGGTATTAGCACCTCTTCTTACTCACCTTCTTTTCCTTTCTTCCTTCCTTTTTCCCCTTCTCATTTTTAGAATAAAATTAAAGAGAATACATCTCAAAAAAGAAGACTATGTTTGTTTCCTAGGCTCACTGTCAGCGTTCACAAGTATATACTTTTATAAACATGTAGCTTTTTTGTTATGTTCTTTCTGTTTGGCAGTGTATCAAAGACATCTTCCTTGATTGCAAGGTAAAATCAATGATTTTAATGAGGGCGTAGCATTTCCTAACACAGACCATTTTGTACGTATTCCCTCCCTATAGCTGAACCGTTAGCTTATTTGCAGATTTTTCACTACTGTGGGTAAGTAAGAATGCAGTGAACCCATTCATGCACATAACTTGAAGTCATTTTGAAATTTTTCTAGTATACATTGTCAGGGATACAATTACTGATTCAGAAGAACTTTGTCTCTTTTGACATCATTGCCAAATCCTTTGGTGTTACTCCTACAGAAGTTGACCCATCCTTGGCTCTACTGCATGCTTCAAACTTCACTGCCAACTAAGTAAAGCTACAAATTATAACTTAAAATACCTTTTCCTAGGCAGAAAATTTGTCTGACTTTTCGAATTCTCTAACTTCAAGCCAAAAGACAGACTTTGTGAAAACTATTACATTAAACCATCAGGCAAGGGGGAAAATATATTTATATGGGTAAATGTCATTAATGCAGCTAATGAAGATCAAAAGCCACTACAATACTACACCATTCATCTTGGAGTCAAATAAAGGTCAAGGGCAAGTGCAATGAAGATGAATGATAAGTTGGATTGTGACTTGTTTCCCTTTTTTTTTTCCATTCTGTGTCATTGCTAAACTGCAGCAGTGTTGGCAGACCTTTTGGAGACCAAGCGCCCCAACTGTACCTCAGAACCCACGTTTTTATCACTAAGTGCCAGCACTACACTGAATAGCTAAACCTAAAAACTAAGGTTATAGTTTAGAAAACGTAACTCTTATATTAAAAGAAAAATAGAAACACAATAATAGAGCTTTCAGCAACCCAAATAGCTCCCAGCAATGCACACACCATAGGTTCCCCACCATGTCATTATAGCTTTAAAACGTCTCAATACAGTCTTGAGTGGAAATTTTTTATATTCTCCTGTTTACCCTAGATTTGACAGTACCAAGTTAATGATAGCCGCTAAATCTTTTGCTCTCATTCTAAACATTATGCTGTTAGGGGCTTGGCCATCTGTCCAGTTTCTTTCCAGAAAATCACTCTTCGAGTAATAGCACGAAGCAGATCTGCACATTGAATTTATCTCATAAAGTACAAGCAGTTTCACTGATGTAAACTATGTCTTATAGCCAGGCACGGTGACATATCGCTATGATCCCACCTGTTTGGGAGGAAGAGGCAGGAAGTTAGGAGTTCAAAGTCAGTCTGAGCCATATAGTGTGGTAAGACCTTGTTCAGAAAATAAGCAGAAAATGTGTTGCTTGAGTGTGACTTAGCGTACAAACACAAAAGACGTGTGGCTGCACAGTGACGTTGTAGGCTCTGTGACCAGCCTGCTGTCCTCTGCCCACAGCGCTGCATACAAGCAGGAACAAGCCTCCAAAGTTCCTTTTAAAGAAAAGCAGAAAAGCTAAAGCTTACCTTCTAAAGTCTTCATTAGCTTTTTTTTTAAATTTTATTTTAAAGAGTAAAAATAGCAGGAACAAAGATAGAAAAACAGTAACAAGCGAGAGTACATATAGTACAGAATTTCAGAACAAGAACAAAAATTTAACAGTGGTTGCATTACATATTTTCATCATCAAATCCATTTAGATTAATGGGTATTGGTATGTAAGATTGGTCAAATAATTAAACATTAACACTTTCAAGAAACTTAATTTTTTTTAACTCTTCCAAATGCATTTTGTATTTAACTCACTGTTCTCAAAAAAGAATTTGTAGGGATTGAGGATGCAGAAAACGCAGGGTCCTGAGTTTGATTCCTACTACCCCCAATATTTATTTATTTATTTATCTATCTTCTTTTGAGTTCTTACACTAGGGAGACTATATAATATTTTGCATATATAGGTCTGGTTTATTTCACTTATGAGTGTATGTTCACGATACATCCACCTATATATGAACTGTTCTAGTTTATCATTCTTTATAGCTGAGTAATATTCTGTTATATAAACATGCCACACCTTTTTCAACCATTCTTCAGATTTCATTAGCTTTTGGTCAGACAACAACTACCTAAGGTAATCAACTTAGAAAAATAAAAGGTCTTTTTAGGCTCACAGTTTAGAAGGTTTTAGTGCAATATCCATTGACCTTATTTTTTGGGGTTTTTTATTTGTTTGTTTGTTTGTTTTGTTTTTGTTTTCAGGACTGGGGTTCAAACTCTCAACCTTGTACTTGTCAAGCAGGCACTTGTGCCTTGGAGCTATCTCCTCGGCCCCTGACTTTGTTATTTAGGACATTTGGAAACATTGGCAGGGGCCTACGGTAGAATAAAACTCACTCCATGGCCTGGAAAGAGAGTGAGGAGGGCTGGGGTCTCACTCTCCCCCTCAAGCACACTACTCCAGTGACCTCAAGACTCCCGCTACACTCATCTCTGCACTCTCAAAAGTGCCACCCAGGGACCGGCTCTTTAACATGTGGGCCTTTGAGGGACGTTCAGCATCCAAGCAATAGCAAAGGTCTTCTGTGTTTATCTGTTCCTATGAATTGGAAAAAGATCAGTTTTCCTTCTGTTGGGCTAGGACTACCTCTGCCTCTTGGGAGGAGGCCAGATATTCATCTTTCTCAAAATGGCACCTTCCCTTCACCTACTTTTTAGTAATTCTCCTCGGCGCTTGGTTTTTCGGGTGCAGGTTACGTTGGCCTGACCTCTGCTCTTCAGGTCAGGGCTGCTGAGGAGACTCATGACTGTTTCCTGTGTCTCCTCCCCTGCTCTGCCTACGTCTCTCCAGCACCATTGCTCTGTGCCTGGTTTCTCATGACCATAGCTCTGACCTCCGAACTGACTTTCTGTCTTTTCTAAGACAAAACTTCATGCACTCCACCTCATCCACTATGAGCTGGTTTTCTAGTGGGAGGCCCAACTTCTGTCCCTTGGAGGCTATCTCTGTGAATGTGTCCTGACCAGGCCCATGTATAGCCAGTGCACCAGCACACAGCGCTGCTTGCCTTTCCTCCCTAGAACTTCTGGGATGGGATGATTGGCTGCTCTGTAATCCACCAAAAATCCAACTATCTAACCCCATTAGTCACATCAACAAGGGCTTCAACTGCCACTGCTTTCATAGAAGAAGTGCAAATCTAATAGAATAAGAGGATGATATCAGAGCTTTTTGCCTTTATAATTTTTTTTAATGTATTTAGCACAGGGTCTTACTACACAGCTTGGACTTGTAGTGATCCCCCTATTTTCAGCCTCCCCAGTGCTGGGATTACAGGCATCCACAACTTGCCCAGTCTTGGTGCCCAGCTCAGCTTGCCCAGGGGCAGGGCCACTGTAACATAGGGTGCCTAAGCAGGTGCATAGTCCACTGAGCTATCTTTCTGGCTCCAACTTAAGTGTTTTGAACATACGATGTAGTTTTTTCGTTCAAAGGGCACTCTGTCCATGGATATGAGAGTCTGCACTCAGAATTCCATTCCGTGTCTTTCTCTGTGATCTTCTCTGAGTGCCTCTAGTATTCTAGCTGCCCTTCCCCACCCTGGTTCTTCCAGCCCTTCCTAAGAATCTCTTTGGGAGCCAGTGAGATGGTTCAGCAGTGTAAAGTGCCTGCATAGGCAAGCTTAGGCAACTGCAGGGACTGCGGTTCAATCCCCAGTACCACATGCTATGCCAGCCCCAACCCCAGGGCAGGCTGAGCAGGTCCTTCAATCCTCCAGAACACATTCTCTGTTCCCTCTCATTGCCACATGTCACTTCCTCAAGCCACTCCTGCAGCTGTGCTCATTTTCACCTGTCCCTGTCCTTCCTCCACCCCAGTCACAGAGTATCACATTTACAGTTCACCTGAGGATCTTAAGGAATCTGCATTTTTTAAAAGAGAGAGAGAATATTCTACTTGTAAAGCTCTCAGAATCTGCTACTTTAGCATGGACAAAGTCAGGAGGTGCCTGCATCTTTAAACCCCTTTTGTCATGTGCCTAGATATCCCTTGCCCCGTGATGGGGTGAGACCTCACCTGGCCTTACACCAGCCTGTGCTGCACCTCACTACACCGCTGCCTTCGAGAAGCAAAGTGGGGACGGTCTCACCTCACTCTGGATTTTGCCTCATATACCAAAACATGCTTTAAATTCTCTCCTGGCATCTGTTTAAAGAATTCTATTTGTTATGTCTTTGGAAAATACAGAAGCAACAGCTGAGAATTGTAGCCAATGATCATATGGGACCATATACCATTAATAAAAATGGAATGTAAAAGGCTGCACAGGCAAATAATATTTTCAATCCTGGAGCTATTTTATGTCATCTTTGTGAGGCTTAGTAAATTGCTCCACAACTTGCAGAAATTCCCATTTAGCCGTAACAATATTAGAACATGAGTAATCTTTGAGTCGTCAGTGTTTCTATATTCTCGTTTGAATAATCTATTCCTGCTGCCCACGCTGGTAACCTTAAGCAAATAATTGAATAACCCAGTGGATACAGGCGGCTTCTGCCACTTGGTGGAAAAGCTCATATATTTTGGTCTGTAATATGAATGTGTGTAAGTTTGGTGGTGATTTCATCTTGTTTATTTCCCAATTCATTTAGATTTTTATTTGTTTTATTTATTTGTGCTTTCCATTTAATTGCTTCGATTTTATTGCTTTGGGTGTTTAAGAAGGAAATACGACACGAGAATTGGGCTTTCCTGTATGGAGCTCAGACCCAAATCTGGCCTCAGAGATCACAGAACCCTTGACTCCTAGAGTTCTCCTTACAATAAATTCTATTTTTAGAAGCCTTCTGGCAAAAGAGATACCAAGCTCTCATAATTTCCTTTATGCAAATTAAACCAGTCTCACTAATGAAGCCCAAAAGCCACTCCTTGGTCTGTGTGATGCAGATTTAGGAAGCTGCTGCACCTGCCTCAAATGTGGGGGAGATGTCACATCAAAGCAGCAGACCGTCACCCATGGAATTTATTCCGTGTGTGTGACTACAGGTTTCCAGGGTCCTGAGAATTTTACAAAAGCTTTAATGTTAAGGAACTGGAAAAAAAAAAAAAAAAAAGAAAGAAAGAAAGAAAAAAAAAAGAGAAAGGAACTGGCTCCTTGGTTGACACAGGACGATGTGGAGGTTTTAGATGTGGGATAGAGTGCCAGAGATTAATTAAGTGTGTAATTAAGTCTACAGAGTGGTTAAGCAAGATGAGAGCAGCACACATTTTTTTAAAATGTGTCTGAGTGTGGGGATTAAAGTCTGACAGGTAGGTTGAGGTTTAAGGGTCAGTAACTTATGGGATGTCAACATGGAGCCCAAAATCCAGGGCTTTTACTCCTGAACCTACTTTTTGGCCATGTTGTCCACCTAGGTGCTGTCTGGCATCTCTTCCCCTTTACCTCCTTCTGTGGATTGTATAGAAAAGAGCATAGTTCCATCGGATTGCCCACTTCTGTTGTGAGGTTGGCTAAGCAAAGAGGGTCTGATTCTTGGTGCCATGTGAAGTAGAAGTGATCACTCTAACAACATGTTCCTACCTATAGAATCCTCGGTGTACTTTGTCTTAGAAGCCAGTAGAAAATAGAGCTCTTTAGGCAAAAAGCAACATTTTATTAAGGTTTATATTTAAAGTGTTGAGGAAACCCTTCACTATTATGTTAAAGAGACCACATGCTAGATTCCTGATTTACCCAGCTTGTGATAACCTCTGAACCCTGTGTTGTTTGGCAGATTGGTTTAGCCATGCTTCCTACCATGGTGTAACATAACCCTAGATCTCTGTTTTGTTTGTTCTTGTTTCTGTTTATTTGTTTTGTTAGCTGAATTTAGTTTAGTTTAGTTTTGTTTTGTTTTATTTTTTACAAAGCCTTCCTATGTTATTCAGACTGGCCTTGAACTTACTATAAAGTGGACCCTTGACTTATGAACTCAGTTTATCACAACGGCTGGTTGTAACTCAAGTTGGCTATAAGTTCAAGACTATTTTTCACATAAATAATGGAAATACCCACAATGCATCCAGAATGTCCCAAAACACCTTTTAATTAACCTACTCCTAATAAAGGGTTGTGTAATGTTCGTAATGTGCTATAAACACCAGGAATTTTTCTAGTGTATTCACCAAAAGATTATAAAATGTGCCTGGTGTGCCAGAGTGTACTTGCCACACAGGCTGACATCTTTGGCTAGCAGAAAGACAGGATGAAATGGGATTGGGTCACTGTTTAGAAGGAGAGTCCCCTTCCACAAGAACATTAGAGCCTGGCTCTCTGGTGTCCTTTCTGTCCTTGGGAGTATCTATAGCACACTTGTACCTCACTAGGTCTCAACCTTTTCAGAACTGACCTAAGACTATCTTGTTTCTGCTTTTTTTTTTTTTTTTTTTTAACACTGTTCTGTAGTGTTACATGATAGTTGTCATTAAGCAAGTGAATTGGCTTTTTCTCTGTCTGGGTATATCTTCTCTACAAACATTTATAGAGAAGCTATGCCTATTTTATTTTATTTTATTTCCAAATCTCCTTTATTTCAGAAGAACTTTGCTGCACTGATGGTTGATAATTCGCTCTCCTCTCCAAAAAAGTTCCTGCACTGCCATTCTCTGCTGCTCATGTAGAAGCTGCCCGAGCTCCTCTGTGGACAATGCCTTTGAGTGCTCCCCTACCAGTTCCCTAGCATCACCACTGCCTACCTGCAAGGCTATAGACTCTGCTGGTGACAGTGCCATCAGCCACCAGGTCAACTACAAGATCGGGATACTCTGCACAGCCATCAAAGTCTCTCCTATCTAATTTTGGCCATACTTTCTTCTGGACATAGCTCAGTGCCCTTACACAGACATTGGCCAAGGATTTTTCAGTTGACCCCACACAGGAAAAGATGTTAAAATGTTCCTTGCAGAACTCTTTCAATGGATAAATCTGTCTTTGAGATCATCCCAAAGCACTTCAGGAACACTTCCTCAGTGTATAGCTGGGATTCTTCAGCCAATTTGTCTTCCAAATCTTTTGGGTGAACAGGAAGGAGTATTGTCCATAATGAGGAGAGCTTTCAGTGGTAAACTTTTGTCCTCTACTTACTTCTTCACAGTAGGTCAGAGAGCCTCCCTAATCTACTCAAGAAAAAGCACTCTCGTTAGCTAGGCTTTTCTGTTAGATGCCCTTGTGCTTTCTGAACACTCCAGGGGTGGCAGAGTGCTAAACCAAGAAAAACTTTGTCACCACTCACATTGGCATGTAGCAGCATGCTTCACCTATGCTTCATAGGCTTGCGTCCTGGCCTTGTCTTTTCTTCCTGGGTAATGTATGTTCTCCAGGGTGTTTTCCAGAAAGGGCCAGTTTCCTCACAGTTGAAAAGTTGATAAGAGCGACACCCATTTCTCTATGTCATCATTTCAAAGTGCCATGTCATTTTCGGCAGCCCTTTTATCAGTGCCGGCTGCTTCACCAATCCTACGTATGCATATGCTGCGGACCCCAGTTCTTGCTGTAAAATTGTGAAACCACCCCTTACTGGCATGAAATGGTGCTTTCTTTCTTCCAGTACTAGGTATTGAACTCAAGACCTTGTGCTTGCCACTCAGGCACTTATTCTACTGAGCTATCTCTCAGCCTAGCATGAAATGTTTCACCATTATAACTCATCAATCTACATTTACATGATCTACATTTAGAGCCTTAGCTTTTTCACAAGTTACACCCTCTGCTAGGCTGTGACTTGCCATCTCCCTTTTATTTATCCATGCTTATGGCCTTCCCCCCTCATCTCAGACTGCTGATCACGACTTACTAATTTGAGTAACTTCTTCAGCAACACTAGCTTCCTTAGACAAATCTTTTCTCTGTAGGACTGTTGAGATTGTGGACTCTGGAGTGCTGTACGTATTAGTGAGATCAGTCACGTAAATACCTCTCTCACATTTCACCACAGTTGCCTTCTTTTTTGCTGTAATTGCTTTCTTTACCTTCCCTTCTTTCCTTCTTTTCTAGCTTTTTGAGGGCCATTTTGATAGCAGTAATTATAGTAGTTACATAAAGCACTGACAAAAATCACATGCGCAGACACCCACACATCTGGGCTCATACTGACATGTACCTGCACCTACAGATGCTGTTCTAGTCATTTTTGTAGTTGCTGTTGTTTCGCTTTGCGTTTTTTGTGTTGTTGTTATTGTTTTTACCAGGAATCAAACTCAAGACCTCACACTTGCCAGGCAGGCACCATGCTACTGAGCTATATCCCTAGCTCTACAGATATTTCTTTGGAATTGTGAGTCTTTGTTTCTAACAGCATAAGTGGCTGACATTCAGATCTTAACTCAAGACTTTCTTCATAAGTTAAACCTCAAAGTCTGGTCGTAACCCAAGCTGTTCATATGTGAGGCCGGTTGTAACTCGAGGCTCCACTGGACCACAGGCTGGCCTCAAAAACATGGCAGAGCTTCCTGAGTACTGAGACTGCAGATGTGTGCCACCATCTTAGCGCAGGCCTTTTTTACACAGTATTTCCACATTCATAGAGAGCCTTTAGTATCGGATAGAGTACTCTGCTCAATATTTTAAGTTGTACATCTTGGGAGTATTTTTGTAGAAACTGGTGATTTAGAAAAGAGAAGAAAATGTAACGATTTTGCTCATTATATGAGCGAGACTCTACCACCTTTGGAGAAGCACAGTAAACTCTTGCTAATTTTATCCCTGCCACACAGAACCCTGCTGCAAACCAGCAGAGAGAGCATGCACTTGCAAGTAATAAACATGACTCATAGAAAACCAACCTTGCTCTGTCAAAAAATGAACTACCGCCAATTTATTTGGACAGGATCATTTAAATCTAATTATCATAGTAGAGCTAGCCAATCAATTCTAGTATGTTCTGTAAAAATTAACCAAGACCCTGGAATTAGGCTGGCTACGGATCTCCGCGATGAAATCATTGCTGATCAATAGCAGAGTTGCCAGGTGTCTGTGCGCTTCGCGTGGTGCAGAGGAGAGGTTAGTAACATTAGAACCAGCTGTGTTCTTAGGTGTTTTCGCCCACTCTTTAGAAAACATGAAGTTCACCAGTCAAAATTTGATAAGCAGCATACTTGAGAGGCTGGTGCTTCCTTCCTCATTGCCTGTATTTGTGACAGCTCGATTTTCATGGGAGCAGAAGTGACATGCCATTTTCACAGAGCAGGCTCCATGTTCAGACCTTCTGAGTGACACATGATGAGTGATTTTAGCTGGCTTTGAGTGTCTGCCTGAGTTAGAAGAAGGCCCGTTTATCTATAGCAACTACACCCAGTTGCAGGTACTTACTAAACAATGTAGAGTTGAGCCCTAGTGTTTTGTTAAATTTTGTCTTACTTTATGTTACAGTTCTTTCTTCTGAGACATCAGTATTTATAATTTCGTCTCTAGCATCCTGTTTGTGATGCCATCTGGTGGATAGAGAACCCTTGAAATGCCATCTTTGGGGCTAGTGACAGGGCAGGTGACCTCACTTGTGTTAGGTTGTGAACAGGAAGACTTTTCTGTTTTGTGGTACAGGGATTGAACTCAGGACCTTGTGCTTGCTAGCTAGGCAAGGGCTTATTCTACTGAGCTATCTCCCTGGCCAGGAAGCCCTCTTAGCAGAACTTTTTCTGTAAAAGGTGGAGTGATGATGAGTTGGTTAGTATTAGAAGAGTGCTAATTTTATAGGGAAAGCCATTATTGTAAAGCCCCATATTCAAAAGGAAACAGATGGATTGTTGTGCTCATTTTCATGAAAGCTTTTCTATGTTTCTAAAATCCCTAAAGCTTCTTAGGCCAAACAAGGTAAGAAAAAAAAAAAAAAAAAAAAAAAAAAAAAAAAAAAAAAAAAAAAAAAAAAAAAAAAAAAAAAAAAAAAAAAAAAAAAAAAAAAAAAAAAAAAAAAAAAAAAAAAAAAAAAAAAAAAAAAAAAAAAAAAAAAAAAAAAAAAAGAAGAAGAAGAAGAAAGAAAGAAAAAGAAAGAAAGAAAGAAAGAAAGAAAGAAAGAAAGAAAGAAAGAAAGAAAGAAAGAAAGAAATGAAAAGAAAAGAAAGGAAAAGAAAAAAAAAGAGGTGCTTAGCTGGGGAGGAGACCATGAGAAGAAACAGGCAGGGAGTTGAGAAGATTGACATTGGCCTGGGCTGCTATGAGGTTGCTGCTGTGTCCTTGGTGACAACAACGACCACTGTGCCTCTCCAGCCCTGCTCCAAGCTCTGCCTTCATCCACAGCAGGATAAGTTGCAGTGTTAGGTGGCGTGTTCTGGTGGGAGAGAGGAAGGTCTGCGCCAGCTGGAAGGCGTCTGTCTGGGTCTTGCTTTCCACTTCTCAGGGAGTGACAGCCGGCGGTCACTGCAGCTGCAGCCCCCCGAGGCCACGGTTTAGTAACTGGAGCCCAGAGTGTCTGGCTTTCTCCAAAGGCTCCTTTCACTGATTGGTTTGCTGAGGTCAAGAGAGCAGATTGTGTTTCAGCAACGGACAGACTTCCGCTTTGCTGACATTAAATCGCCCGCAGCTCCACCTAACTTAGGATCCCCTTTGTCTATTAACTTAGGGGTACAGCACATACTCATTCTGTTCCAGTACCTACCTCAGCCATGGTTCCAGCTCCTGTGGACATAGCAAAAACCATAGAAGGGGAAGTGCTTTTACTTGGTCTAAATTCTGGGGGGATCTTAATGTCAGCAGGACACTTCGGGATGGTTGCCCAGGACACAGATGGTCGAACAGACTTCTTAGAGGGGTCCTAGAGACCCTTCCATGTACATCATGGTGTATCTGATGAACCCTGAATTCAGTTAGTATGTGCCTCAGTTCTTCCATATCTCACCTTCTTTCCACTAGAGTTTGAATAACTATATGATTATAGAAATGGACACTCTCATGGCCCTTTATTCCTACAACATGCCTGCAGGGGAGATCTCAGGTCATCTGTGACTTCTGTGGTCACTTATTTAAAAATCTCTACTGTCAGAAAAAGGGATGGGGCCCGGCGGGATGGCTCAGTCGTCTAAAGCGCCTGCTTGGGAAAGCTTGGGCAGCTTCAGGGACCGCAGTTCGATCCCTGGCACCACATGCTGTGCCAGCCCTGCTCTCGGGGCGGGCTGAGCCGGCCATAAAAATGAGTGAATAAACAAACAAAGGTTCTGAAATAAGAAAAAAAAAAATAAATAAAATTTAAAAAATTAAAAATTAAAAATTAAAAAAAAAACAAAAGAAAAGAAAAAGGGATGGCGAAAGCATGAATATTATACTGGTAGTTATTTCCAGCCCCATCAGCCCTTGAGGACATTTTCTCGATTTGAAACCCCCCAAGCCCAAGCCCTAAAATTCAGACCTTTTTTTTTTTTTTTTTTTTTTTTTTTTAACTAGAGAATCTGGAGACTTTCTTTTAATAATAATAATAATCTTTTATTTACTTATTTGGTACAGGGTCTCACTATGTAGTTTGGACTCAGTGATCCTCTTATCTCAGCCTCCCCGACTCTGGGGTTACAGGCATGCACTGCCATATCCAGTTTCAATAGTCAGCACTATGCACTCAGGTTCCAGGTCCGGCATAGCATGCAGTACCGGGGATCAAACCCAGGTCCTTGTGCTTGCCAGGCAGGCACTTAAACGGCTGAGCTGTCTCTCCAGCCCCTGCAGACTTTCAGTCAGTTCTAAAAGCCTTTTCCCACACTGATGCTCACAAAATTCCATCAGAACATTTTGCAAATAGAGAAAAAGCCCAGAGATGGACACTCTTGAGGTGGCAGCTGGCCTGCCTTTAGGGACTTTGCGCCCTCTTGCTTTTTTTATACTTTTGCAACCTGAGTTAGGCACTTCACGGGATCCATCGCAGAACGGCAGTCAAGTGGCCCCCTGGATGTTTTCAGAGTTCTGAGGATTCCTTGCTGGCAAGTGAATGGCCATCTGTTCCATCCCAGGAAGCAACGTGCTCTTTCAGATGCTACTTGTTACTTCATTAAGTTTGCGGCAGTTTTTCATGCCACTCCTCGATCGCTTTCCCTGCACTTTCCTTGTCTGTCTTCCTCTAGCTCTCCTTTGCACTGCCAGAATATGTATGTTCAGGCTCCATTTACCAGGAAAGGAACTAAAGGATCCCTGTGGGGCCAGGCATCATCCAAAAAAAAAAAAAAAAAAAAACCTCCAGGGGCTCAGGCATGGCATCTCTTAAATGAAATCAGGCTTCAAAGGCAGAGGGTAACGGTTTGATAACAATCCTGCTGATTTATATACTATTGATGCTCAAGTCATAAAATGAAATACCACCATGCTGATTATTTATGCTTCCTCTGTTTAATTATAGTTTGAAAATGAGATCATCACCAAGTTGGATCATGAAGTGGAAGGAGGCAGAGGAGATGAACAGTACAAAGTGTTATTTGATAAAATGTAAGTGTTGATTAGCAGTGGGATTTATGTCGGAATGAAGACAGAGAGACTGTAATTAGACTACAATGAACTTTGTAGCCCAGAAATAATTAAAATGTGTTAATAATGGAAAATATTTGAAATTGCACCTTCATCGAGTTTGTGTTTCTGAGTGTGATTAACAAGGTGTGCATAATTATTTTTCAGCCTCCTGGAGCACTGCAGGAAGCATAAATACCTCGCCAAAACAGGGGAAACTTTCGTGAAACTTGTCGTGCGCCTGATGGAGAGACTCTTGGACTATAGAACCATCATGCATGACGAGAATAAAGAGAATCGCATGAGTTGTACCGTCAATGTGCTGGTGAGTGAAAAGTTAATTCAATCTTCTGTCTTCTCAGCATGCCAGAAACTAAGCCAAAAGCGTTCTGCAGTCCTTAGGACCCAATGTGGCCACAGAGTTTTCCGTGGCAGAGCTCAACTTCCTCTGTTGATTTCTCCTCTGCTGCGGGAGAAGTATTTGCAGGCACACTCTGAGCTGGTCAGTCTGTAAAATCACACACACACTCCCCCCAATGCTTCACGTCATCCTTGCTGGTTTGGGACGAGGAACCAGTTCGTCATATAATCAAGGTTGCATCTGTGGTGTAAAAGTCTTAAGTCTCCTCTTAGGAGACTTAAACTATGTCCTGTGGTCAGTGGTAGCCCCCAAAAGATATATGCACATCTGAATCCTCAGAACCTGTAACTGTTACTTTATGTGGAAAAAAGAGTCCTTTCAGATGGTGTTGAAATCTTGAGATATCACCCTTGATTGGCAGTGAGTGGGAGACAGGTGCTCTCATGAGAGAAAAAAGAAAAGACCCAGACACAGAGGAGGAGCTGTGTTAAGACAGAACCGGAGATTGGAGGCAGGTGGACATGATCTGCGCTATGCCTGGGGCCGCTGCCAGGTGCAGGAAGCAAGGAATTACTCTCCCCTAGAGCTACCACAGGCTGTGTGGTTCTCTGGGCTACTTGATTTTGACTTTCATTTTCCAGAGCCATGAAAGAATACATATCTATTGTTTCAAGCCACCCGGTTTGTGGTCTTGGTTATAACAGCGCTAGGAAGCTGGGCTGGGCAGCATGGATGGCAGATGGCTGGGTGAACTTGACGACCACCATCTGTTGAGCCTCATGCGTTCCTGCTGCTACTATGCTATGGCTGTGTCTGTGGACAAGCCCTGCCTGATGCAGTTCGTTCCTGAGGCAAATCTGGGAAATATCGCCGGTTAGGGAGCTTTAAGAAGCTTGAGGACACACAATCCGGAGTCTAGAAAGTGGCTAGCAAACTTCGTGGCTCTCAGGAGCCAGGAGACCCCACCCTTGGCTCCTATGCCTTCAGTTTCTGTCCTTGTTCCCGTTCTCATGAGGAGCTGGAAGGGCTGACTCCCTGCTGTGGTAGCTCCTTCCTCAACTCCCCTCACCTTCCCAAGCATGAATACAAGAAAACACTCCTATCTTCCCTTCCTTCACTAACTTCTGCTCCCAGCCACAGGCCTCTGGATTTCAGAGTCATCGCTCACACAGTGAGCAGCATACAGATTCTTAGCCCATACTTCCATGTCTGTCATTTGTGTGGACTTACAGGCTCTTCAAGCTCACTGAAATAGGCTTTCCTATCATGAGGAGTATGACACGTTATTCACTTTTCAGAAGGTGTTTGGGATAAAAGCACAAACAAAAAGGAGCAATTTTACTTTCAACCTTCCCTAGTGTCAGCACTGAATCTGTACCTTGCCATGAGGAGCTTCATAGCTAAAAACTCATGGAAGGTTTTAGCCTCTTCATCCGTTGGGTGTATAACCTGTGTAGGTTCATGATAAACATTTTGGTAGCAAGTGTTTTGTCCTGAAGAATCTAAGTACAGGGAACTCCTGGGGTGTGCTGCAGCATGTGGAAAGATTGGGAATTGTCATCCATATTCTTACAAGTAAAAAAGCTGAGCAGGCTGAAAATGAAGAGCTCCTGTCAGACAGTTCCTGTTGGGCAAAGGACTTCTCCCCAAAGTCAGAGCAACAGGATGACGCAAAGAACCGTAGCTTAGCAGAAGCTCAGGAGAACAGAAATTTGCCCTGGAGCCAGTACGAGCTGCCTTTTGTCCCATACATCATGTGCACTTTGAACATAAAATTCTAAGCCATACTAAACATAGTTTGAAGAGGTAGAATAGCCCATAGATCCAGAACCAGATAGGGAGCAGTTGTAAGGCACTAAGGGCTCTAGTGAAAGAAGACAAAAAAAGGGTGAAACAATATAGAAGAAGAAACTGACAATATGTAGAATAACCAAAGAATCAAAAACAAATAGTACAAAGGGAACAAAGGATAAGTAAGAGTGAAGTGAAAATACATAGCAAGATGACTCGCTTTGGTTTTGTTTTATGGTTTTGTACACTGAACTCGAGTCCTTGGCTGAGATAAAAATAAAAGTAGAAATCTGAAACATGTTAACATAATGAAGAGTATCTTAAATAGTATCATCAGACACATGGATACAACCAAATCAAGAATCATCTAGCTTGGAATGTAAATATATTTCCATATCACAAGGGTCTTGGGCAACTACAGAAGTTCCTGGCGTCTAGGATCTATACCTGCTATCTGTCCCACTGGTGCTGTCTTAATATTCACCTGTAGATTGTATTAGTATTATGGATGCAGCTCTTCCCAGATAAGTTGGTCTTGGCCTTAGGCCCAGGAAAATACCTGCCTGTAGCTTCAGTGTGTTCTTGCACTCTTGTGCTTGTCAAAAATAATTGACTAGTGGTTGACATGAAATAGAAGCCAATATTTTTCTGTGGGAGAAAAATGATAACCTTTACCAAATAATCCCCTACTATAGACATAGTTTTAGTGTTCCCTCTAGTTCTAAAGGAAATCTAATGGGCCATTTAGTAGGACTCATTAGTAAATTCAAGAAGTTTCCAATGCATATGATTAGGACTTCTATTTTGTTTTAAGTAAAATCTCTTCTGTGCACCAGGATATCAAATCTGCTGGAGGAATGGCAGTATGCCATCCTTATCAGCAAAATCCAGGGTTAGAAAAACAGCCTCCTAGAATGACACCTCCAGTCACAACTTCTGAAGTTGACACGAATTCTTCCTTTACTGAGAGCCAGTCTCAGGGCCCACTTCCTGTTACTGTGGTCAGCATCAGTTTGATTTTAACTCAGAAGCACCCAGGATTCACTACATTATTTCATATAATTCTCTCAACTTGAAACATCTCGAATCATTTCATGGAATGCTAAGTATTCTATCTTTAACCATCTCTTAGGGATGATAGAATGATCTCCACCTGCAACATAAACCTATGGGATAAAGAGAAACAAGAAACTAGGATATACTTTGCTGATAGGTATACTGTCTAAATATTAACTGTCAGGCTCATGGTCCATTATTATCTTTCTTAGTACTTTTACTATGGAAACAAGTCAGACTTCATGAATGAATGTGTGTATCTATCTGAATGAATATAGATACATCAACGTATCTTAGAAATGTAGTCACTGAGCAGAAATCCCATAAATCTTGAAAGTTAAAAATAAATTAAAATGGAGAAATCACTCTTAATGGATATAGGAATACAACTAGACTGGAATAGTAACTTCTAATATTTTATAGCACTGTAGGATAATTACAGTTGACAGTAATTAATTGACTATTTCAAAATAGCTGGGAGCATTGGAACTTCTGGGAAAATGGCAGAGTGGTGAGCAACAACTCAGGCTCTCTGAGATTTGGCATTCGAGCACTATAAAATAACAACCTGAGAAAGAGAAAAATAGAACTAAATCCTGAGAAACCAGGAAGTGGGTGACAGGAAAATTGAAGAGACAGGACAAAGGGAAGGGGTGCTCTGCCCTTTCTCCCTCGCTTCTGGCTCCTGGAGGTAGGAAAATAAATTTACAGGGACAAAGCATAATCTGGAGGCTCAGGGGGGCTTCAGGGGACAGCACAGTGGTCTGTGGGCCAGCAGCTGCTGTGCGCTGCACGGAGAGTACAGGATTTGCTCCCACTGAGAGTCCTTTGACCCACAGTTCCTGGTCAGTAGCTTCAGTCTGAGCATGCGCATGTCCCCTGGAGAAGTGTGCGGTTAGGTGTCCTTCTGGGGAAGAGTTAAGTGTTTTAACTCGGAGCAGCCAGAGGACAGCTTTAATTCAGGACTCCCAGGTTACATTCATTTACCCAATCACATTCCCGCAGTGACTGGGTAAGGGACAGCCAGCCGTGATCTAGGAGCTGAAGTCAGGCACAAAAGAGGCCCCTTGAGAAGGGTAAGCTAAAGGAGGCAGGTGCCACGCACATGGCGAGGGGCCAGTCTCAGCTTGAACTGTCCTGGATTTCAAAATCCCAGCACTGGCACTCTGGCCCTGTCCTGCTGCCTGCTGGTGCCTATGTCCAGCCTGGATCTGGGCACTGACCACCTTTTTTATCAACCAGCATCAGCCTTGATGCGTCGTGACTTAGACACTGCCCCAAGCCCATAGATCCCAGAAGAAAACCACACATTCAGAGTTGCAGAGAATTTTCTCTTTTTATATGTTTGTATGTCGTGTTTCTTTGATTTTTTGTTTTTGGTTTATATTTTGACTTGTTGCTTTTATGTTATTGTTTTTTTTTTTTTTTTTTTTTGCTTTGGTTTCTTTTCTTCCTTTTCCTTCTTTACCAGTTTATTGGAGCGAGAGGAATTTTCCTTTGCTTCTTATCTCCTCACTCCCCCCCATTTGTTTTTCTTTCCCCTCTCTTAATTTTTGACACTTTAATTTTCTCACTTTTTTTAGTCCCTATATAATTCTTTTTCTCTCTTTAATCTTTATTTCCTACCAGTTATTTCTCTTACCTTTACGTAATTCTTTTGGGGAAGGGCAAGCTATTCCCCAGTAGGGTGCTTTTTACCACTTAGGATTTCAGTTTTTTTCTTCCTGTTTTCCCCCATTCTCAAAGTTCAGTCATATAACAATAAAGCACTGTTAATCTTTTTATAGTTAATTCTGTAAAATCACTATTAAATTATTTTGTTTCATTGGTGGTGCTGTGCTTGTTGCATTTAGTACAAATATCTACATACCGTAATTGTAGATTTCTTCTTTATAGTTAAGGGTGGTACATAATTAGTTGTTATGATATATTAATATCCAATTTTCTGTTCTAGCTACAAAGTCTTTAGATTGTGAGCATCTACAGACTTCAACACAAAACAAAACAAAGAGATGTGAAAGACAAATCAACAAAATGCCTCACAAAATCTCCAGCTCTGCCAAAGCCAGTAAAGAGGGCACCGAGCAGCAACATAATCTAGGACCCACACTCACACTACTCAAAAGGATAACAGACAACATTAGAAAATAGAACAACTAGGTACTCATGAGTATCCCAGAAAATATAACTAAACAGGTGATGCAAGTAATAACCAAAGTGACTCAAGAGTTTCAAATAACACTAATAAAAAGCTAGGTGAGCTAAACACAATTCTGCAAAACATTAGTGACTGTCTTAAGAAAGAAAGGCCCTGAAAAGGCTTCATTCAGAAATCCAGGAGATTAAAACTCACACTCAGAGTATGGGCAGCAGAAACAACCAGCGTGAGAACCGCATTTCGGAACTCGGAGGCAAGGATACCTTCAAAAACACCTTAAAAACAATAAGAGAACATGAGAAATGGATTCTGCAGCTGTTAAGTGACACAGAGAAAACTAACCTAAGAGTAACTGACCAAACAAATGGCATAAAAAAAAAAAACCTGTTCACAAAAATAATAGCAGATTTCCCAAACATAGGGAAAGAAATAAACATATAGCCAAATGAAGCATATAGAATCCTAAGTAGCTACATGCAGGAAAGTACCTCTGTATGCTGTGTTATACACAAAGGTTTAGAAGTCCATTAAAGGGACAAAATCTTAAAAGCTATTAGAAAAGTTGTAGAGTTTCATACTGATTTATACCCATGATAATCACCACTGAATTTCCTGCACAAATCTTAAAGGCCAGGAGGGCTTGAAGTGAGGTGTTTCAGGCCCTAAAAGACAACAGTGTCCAATGCCAATTACCTCCCCAATCCAGAAAGACTTTCCTTCAATAGCAGTGGAGAAATAAGGTATCTCTATGACATGGAACACGTTAAGAAATTCATAACCACCATGCCACAGAACCAAAACCATTTAAGGCTATCCTAGAAAGAGACAATGAAGCTAACATTGCCAATAAATCAAAAAGAAAAAGACATCTAGTAGAATGAGCAGCTAAGAAAGAGGAAAAAGAAAAAGAAAATAAGCAGTAGGACAGTAGTGCAGTGCACTGCTGGGAGTGCATCAGCGCCTCGCAGTCATGCTTCTTAGTGTGAGGGGTCTCCATTCCCCAAAAGACACAGATCAGTGGAGTGCATCACAAAACAAAAGCCAGCAATATGCAGCATACAATGAACATTTAATTCAAAAGGAACCTCGCAAATTAAAAAATCAAAAGATGATGAACAATATTCTATACAAGAGGAACTCATAAAAAGGCAGCAGTAGCTATCCAATTTCAAGTACCAGTGCACTCAACCTCATAAAGCAAGGACTTTAATTGACATGAAAAATCAAATAAATACTAATACAGTTATAATGCAGGACCTCAGTTCTACACGGTCACAAATGAACAGATCTCTCAGAGCAAAAACTTTAAAATCAACAAGAAAATATCAGACTTGAACCTATCCTTTAAATTAAGGGATATGATAGAAATCTGTAGACTGTTTTATCCAGCAACAACAGAACACACATTCTTCTGAGTAGTATATGGAAATTTCTCCATAATAGACCACATACTAGCCCATAAAGCATACTTTTAAGTACAGTAAAAGCAAAAGAATCTAAATTAGCCCAGACATATTATCAGACCATAGTGCAATTAAACTAAAATCCAGTGGCAAAAATAAAACTACACATAAACTGTGTAAACACATCTGAACTAATAACCTCTTCCGTAATCATTGTGTCCCAGATGAAATTTTTAAAAAATTGAATAGTTCCTCCAAATGGTAATGCCGTTACAACATACTGGAACCTATAGGATACAATGAAAGCTATCTTCAGAGGGAAGTTTCTAATATTGAATTCCCACATCAAAAAAATGGAACAAGTTTGAATAAAAAATCTACAGGCACACTTCAGAGCACTTAAAAAACAAGAACAATCCAGAACATACAGGAGAAGAATCACAATGGTGAGACTATAAAGTAGCAAAATGGAGAAAAAAAGCAATACATCAAATCTGAATTGAAAATTTAGTGTTTCAAAGAATATAAATAAAATAGAGAAACCCTTAAGGAGTCTCACCAAAATAAATGAAATGGAAAAAAGGCAAAATCATGGTGGATTTCGTTAAAATCCAGAAGATCATCTGTAACTACTTAGAAAACATGGGCTTTAATAAAATGGGAAATTCAAAGAAATGGATAGACTCTTAGATACGTGCAAACTGCCAAGACTGAACCAAGAAGTTATAAAAATCCTTAATAGTACAGTATCTTGCCAAGGAAATTGAAAAAAATAATGACACAAACTAGCATCCTATCAAAGCCTGGGTCCTCATGGACTCCCTGCCTCATTTTACAGGAACTTTGGAGAAAGTGTGACCACAACAGACCTTAAGACTCTTTAATGAAATCAAGAGGGAAGCAGTACTGCAGTGTTGTTCCTGGAAGCAAGCATCACACTGCTTCCTTAACCAAAAGAGAATGAGAGGCCAACACCTTTAATAGCTCTGGGTTTTTTGATAGTCTTCTATGGAGAGAGAGTATCATGTAATCTTCAAGTAATGAGATTTAGCGTCTTTCTTTTCTGTCCCTATCCTTTCTATTTCTTATTCTTGTCTAAGTGCTCTGGCTAATGTTTCAAGACTGTAGAGACTTTTACTTAACAAGATTGGTGATAGTGGATATCCTTGTCTTAAAATCACTAATTTTAAAGGGAAAGCTTTCAGTTCTCTCTGAGAGAAAATGACCAGTTCCCTACATAGGCATCTGAAATGAATAGATACTTCCTAAGTGAAGAAGTCCAAGTGACCAGTAGATATAAGAAAAAATATTTGACATCATGGGCCATCTGAGAAATGCAAATTAAAAGGACACTGAGATTCATCTTACTCCTGAAAGAATACCTGTCATCAAGAAATCAAGTAATAGTAATTACTAGCGAGGATATGGAGATTCCAAGGCCATTTCACGCAGGATTTGTTCCAGAATTCTAAAACTCTTCCTGGTAGAGTTCTTCTTCATTGTTCATCAGGTTATAGATTGATACAACCACCACGAAAATCAATATGGAGTTTCTTTAATAAAAAAAAAAAAAAAAAAAAGCTGCTGAAAATTCTCATTTGGTTTAGCTATTCCCCTTCTAGGTTTCTTCCTAAAAGAGTTAAAGACATAAATAGCAGTGGCGTATGCTTACCTATGTTTATATCTGCACAATTTATAATAACTAAATATTGGAAGCATCTTATATGTCCATTAATAGATGAATAGGTAAAAAATGTATTCATAATCAGTGGAGTACTATTCTGCTATGAAGAAGGAATAAGCTCAACCCATCTGTCAAGAATTAGATGTGTCTTAAGACCACAGAATATTAAGTGGCCTTATTTACCATATGTGGGATGAAACTTTTAAACACACAGGCTTGAATATTACGTGGTTTCTCTTGTATGGGCAGCCCAATATATAAATGAAATGCAAAATAAAAGAGTAGAAAAAATAAAAAGACAGCTATCTGTAGTCTAACCTGGTCAACGTATGTAAAAGTATACCTTTATTTAGTATAATTACCTTTTTTGTTACTTTTGGCTTGTGATAAAGACTTACTAAATAAAAACATGAATCTGATGTTGCTTAAAAAAGAAAAATAGCCAAGAGAGAATGTTTTGAATATTTCTAGCACAAAGAAGTGAAAAGTGTCTTATGTCGTAGATTTGCCTCCAGCCTCAGTCTTAGACTTACACCTGACATATGTAGTGGATGTGATATATAAGCACAATATATGGCTATATTATGCCCCATAAATATGCACAATCACTATGTATCTGCTAAAATCTAACTAGGCAAATAGAGTAAAAGACCCAGAATGTATCCACTCCCTTGAAGTCCATTGCCAGATTTCCTTTATAACCAATGCCATGCTTATTTTAAAGGCATTGTTTATGGAACATGCTAAGTCATTTAGGTTCACTGATGTCCCGCCTTCCCTGTTCTTCCAGAAGCAGAGATGAGAGTGCAAATGTCACAGACATGAACAGTCACTCAGTGTAGCACTCAGTCCCTGAACGTCCCCACAAACATGTCACCATAGTTTCCACCTGACAAAATATACAATTGTGTTTCTCTAAACAGCATTTCCTGTCACCTCTTATTCAGGCAGTCTTTATTGATCAATAACCTGGTTGTTTGTCCCTGATATATCCTCTCCAACCATCAACACACCTATTTCTCTGACTGGTAAAGCCATCATTATTTGCCATGGTCAGTTTCTTCTCCCACTACCCCTGTATAAGGTTCATCCATGTAGGTCAAGGACCAGGATTCTAAAGCTCTTAACATCTGAGTCAAAAAAAAAAAGAGTCAAAAATCTAAGTTCAATGCAAATATCTAAGCTCGAAAAAATCAGTGTTGTGCAGTGGGTTAGAGTTGAATCCCAGTCCCAGCAGGTTTTTCCTCTGGGAGCTACTGGAGGCCAAGGGAGAGCAGCACACAGGGCCCGGATGCGGGTCACTGGAGCAGCGTGCTCTTGACGTAAGAAACGTGCAAGCTTTATATAGAAATCAGGATTTGAGATGAGTGTGCTTTGATTCTTAGGGGAAGTTTTGCAATCCTAGGAAAAGAACAGATCTGAGCGCAGTCAGAAAATGGAAGACATTCTTTGTCTCTGAGAGGAGTGAAGGCCGCATGGTATTGGCCTCGTGAAATAGTGAAGGAGAATGATCAAACCTTAGGAAAGGTTTAAAACTATGAGTAAGAAACGCATAGTGCGAGATCATGGCTTATAAATACTGGCAAGGTGGAGGTGAAAATGAAGGGCTTTTTCTGTACCTTTGATGTGATTCCTTTTGTTACGTCGCCCTGAGTTTTCTGTTGAAAATATCCTCATTACTGAGCTGCGTCATAGAAAACTAGAGCACGTTAAAATGTCAGAGCATAGTTTGAAAGTTTGGATATGTTCTCTGGACTTGTCCCTTTTTACTTTCTATACTTAGCATTTCTTTGCAGAGAGATCAACCTTGGAAGCAAGGCCCTTTTTTGTTAATGAAATTAAAGGGCCAGTGGCGTTCTGTGGGGGAACTGTCTATCTCTGTCATATTGATGATATTCTCTACCTCCCTCAGGCGCTAGCCTGGAGTTATCACATCATTTTAGCTACTAAATTTCCCACTGAAGGTGGCCTATGATGTTTCCATTTGATGAGTCTTCTTAGGTGACTCTTTTACCTCTGTGGTGTCCCACATATGATTAAAATTTTAAAGTGTTCAGAGATATTCACAAGATGAAATGTAATTTTGACAGAAATGTTTATGCTCAACCAGAATATATTTTTGCAGGAATAGCCCGTTGGTCGCAGTGTGCTTACTAACCTTTCTGATCAGTATTTATATCAAAGGGCTTTTTAAAGGTGGTACCCTGAAAGCTTGTGCTTTGGCAGGTCTGTCTACCCAGTACAACAGACTTTTGTGAGATGATGCATTTGTGCTGTGTGAACAATTCCATATAATAACAATGCCCCCGTGTAGCTAAGAACTACCGAAAAAGTGAATTCTTAATGTTATATAATGTTAATTGAATTTTATTTCCCTTTAAATATATGTGACTAGGAAGCACTGTCTAGGACAGTGAAAGACTAAGCTATCATGGTGCCCAACTCTTGTTGATAAAGCTTCTTTGCTTGCTCTCAAATTTGGGTTATTTGTTTATTTAAATGAGATTACGGCTGTTAAGAGGTCATATGGTTAGCAGGTACCTTGTTTTAACTGAAGGCTAGTTAATTTCAAGTGACAGAAATAGATTTAACTGTGTCCAAAGTATAGGAAAGGTAGTCATTAGAAAAGCTGAAAAAAAGAACAGCCCTTTTGGGCTGTGGAGATAGCTCCTAGGCACAAGTGCCTGCCTGGCAAGTGCAAGGTCATAAGTTTGAGCTCCAGTCCCGCAAAAAAAAAAAAAAAAAGAAGAAGAAGAAGAAAAGCTAAAGTATTAATCTTTTGTTTTTGTCTTTTTGAGACAAAGTCTCACTATGCAGTTCAGGCTGGCCTTGAGCTCACTTTTGTAGCCCAGGCTGGTCTGGAACTGCACTGATGCTCCTGCTTCAGCCTCTCAAGTACTGGGATTACAGGCATGTGCTACCACACCTGACTAAAGTATGAAACTTTGAGATGGTTTAACTTATGTTAATCTATGGTTCTAATGCAAACATTTGGGTCCATTTGACTATGCTTGACAGAAGTTGGAAACATTGGGTTTTTAATGTACCTAGAATGCCTTCTGTGAAACAGACTTCTTAAAACAGTATGTGGTTTAATTTTTCAGAATTTCTACAAAGAAATTGAAAGAGAAGAAATGTATATCAGGTATGTAAGCACTGTGCTTGTCTGCACACTCTGCATGTTTACAGTAAGTGCCATTTACCAAGTTCATGCTAAAGAATGTCTTATAACCATAGGGGTTTATTTTGTAGAAAACTGATGCCTCCGAGATTGAGTTTGGTAGAGATGCAAGTTGTTGTCTCAATCCTAGTCCAGCTGGTTTATACCAGTGAGGTGTTAGTGGATCACTTTTAACTAACTCACAAGCACAAGTATCAGTCATTAATTCATAGGACTGTTGTACCTCTTGGCCAGCTCAAGTGGCCTTTATGGTAAAAGGTTACACCACAACATTGGAATGTTTTGCAGTAAGTCCTGTGATCAAATGAGAAGTCTGGGTGTGAGCAGTGAGAACTAGACAGATGTCTTACTTTCTCACCACTGAGACCTATAAGCTCAAGACCTGCACTGGAAAGGTGGACGGATTTGTTTTAGTTCACAATTCGCAGAGGTTTCAGCCCACCATCACCTGGTTCCAACCCAGGGTGGGATAGTAGTGGAGAAACAGCACATGGCATGGCAGGCAAGGAGCCCCTTCTTTCCCTTTTGACTCCACCCAGGCTCTAAGCCTATTGGTTGGTGCCTCCCTCATCCACACTCTTCAATATTTCCGTCATCTGCACCCAGCACTCTGCTAAGCCAATGTGTGGGTTAATCCAGTGTTACATCCATCATACAGTCACTTCCTGTAAGTGTCACCTACTAGCATACAAGGCTTTGGGGGAGCATCATCTAGATAGAAACCAATATAATGTCATATTGTTTCAGTCTGCTTCCGTAGTGCACCATCTCCCCATGGTTCTGTGTCTTCCTCCTATAAAAGAAGAAAATTTGTTTTGCCTGCTAGATTTTGCCTTCCTCATTTATCTTTGTATTTAGAATAATGCAGGACTAGGAGTATAGCTCAGAGGTAGAGTACTTGCCTACCATGCATTAGGGACTAAGTTCAGTCTGCAGTAGCATCAGAAGGGAAACAGTGTTTGCACAGATACTCTATGATTAAGCCTTTCTTTTTCTCAGTCACTTTCATGGGGCCCATCAGTAAATAAGTAGCAAGATTGCCATTTTGAAAAAAAAGATGAACTATAATATGTATGACTTTAAGGGCCTGTGCGATAGCTCAGCAGACTAAGAGCCTCCTTAAGAAAGCGCAAGGGCAGGGGTTTGATCCCCATACCACATACTGCACCAGCCCCTCCCCCTGACATGCTGAGTGGGACACTGAGACCAGGTGTGGTAGCCACTCTTCTAATCCCAGCACTAGGAAGGCTGAAAACAGGAGAGTCACTACAAATCTGAGCTGCATAGTGAGACCCAGTACCAAATACAGAAAAAAAGTATAGCTTTAGTGTTTAATGATGGACTTACTATAGTTAGTGTGATGATGCATTTTTTATTTTCCTTTCCCTTTAAAACAGTAGTATTTGGATATGATATAAACTTGGGGAAATAGTTTCCTCCCTCCTAAAAATACCTTGCTTCATATTAAAATAGAAACTTTTATTTCTTCATGAAAGATAAGTTCTTTTGATCACACTCACTGTGATTTTTGGGGCTTTTTTTTCTTGTGGCTTTGGACTTCTATGGACTTTTGTGCAGTTAGATTCAATAGAAATGTAGGAAACTACTATCGAGATTGTGTAATCTCATGTGAGATGTTTGAAGAAAAATCTGGAAAAGATGAAAAGGAATAAAACACCTTGAAGCAAAATTCTACCTTTGTGTATCACCTTGATTTTTGTCCGGAAAGTAGAAGGGTGAGAATTAAATATATTTTATATATATATATATATATATATATATACCAATAAATATGTAATATACACACAAGCATATATTTATTCTTGCTAGTTCTTTTAGTGCTTTCCACACTGAAAGTTTTCAAGGCATCATGAATTATGAACACTGTAAAAAGAAAGTATGGATATGAGTTACTGTTGAATTTCAAATACAGTTTCTGCAATCCTTAGCACAAATTATATTGTCACATTTTAAGAATGTACCTCTATTTCATCATTTCAGGTATCTGTACAAGCTCTGTGACCTGCACAAAGAATGTGATAACTACACTGAAGCAGCTTATACCTTGCTTCTCCATGCAAAGCTTCTTAAGGTAATAAAAGTTATCGTGCCCTTTTATGATTGTTATAAATTCTGATATTACTCAAAATTTTACTTTTTCTTGATAAATTCTGGCAAACCCATAACGTGAGTTTATGGGTTTTGATTAAGTGTTATGACATAAACAAAAATATTCAGGAAGGACTCTGACTGTAGATTTGATCCTACCAAAGGCAGATCTAATAAGAGAGCAGGTATTTTCCCACTTCCAACACTGGCTGTGAGACAGCAGCCAGTTAGAGGTTCCACAGTTTCTCACTCATGCCAACAAGATTTGGTCATGGTGCAGAATGGCACCAATAAGAAAGAATGTCCCTGGGAGAGCGGCTAAGAAAGAGCCCTCCTCCTAATTACTCTCCTAGTGAGTGCGGGGACCAGATCGTGATGGACCTGTTGAGCAGTTCATGCAGAGACTACCTTGGAGTGTTCTCTGCCTGAGTCTCTGCAAAGAGTTGCTCATGAAGACAAGCCTCGGATGACAACTGTTAACTCTCAGAGGTTCTTTTCTTACACAGATAGCTTTAGACATCCGTTCTTTTGTTTGTAGTGACATTTGCATGTTCTTTCCCTATGTCTAATTCCAGCACAGTGAATAATACAGAATGAATACTGCCTAAGTAATAGAAGGCTGGGTAGATGGACCTGTGGGTGGCTAGGTGAAGGATTTGGGGGGAGGGAGATGAATGGGTGGCGGGTTGGGGAATTGTTGCACAACCTTTGGTCTTATTTATATTTTAGAATTTTAGCAAGCCATTAGAGTATCATCTTCATGCTAGCCTTGAAGACGAAAATGGAAAATTCTGAACAGGCTGAACAAATATAGTTATGAGACTTAGACTTTAGTTGACTGACTTTACACAGAGACTGCTTACTCAGATATAGGCCAGCATCCCAAACCCCTGAAGTGGAATGGCAAATTACATTAACACAGGCATTGAGAAATGTGTGTGGGGAGGGGGTGGTAATGGGAGTTGAGGATGGCAACATTAGGGGGAATAATTCCAGTGAGACGCCTTCAGCCTTTGGTCCCGAATTCCTCCATTGTTTCTGTGACACAAATATACACAGCCTGCTCAGCAGCACGAGAGGGTGGAGCTTTACCTCTGCCTGACAACCAGAGGGCCCAGGACAAATAAAATGAAGATCAGACTCGCTCTGGGAGCGGAGACTCCATCGATAGTCCTCGGCGCCCAGCTGCCTGAGGGCCTCATTGGTCTCATTTCTTTTTTCTTTTCTTTTTTTTTTTTATAGATATAAAAACTGAATTTATCAAATTTTATATTATTCTTAGAAATGTTTCTAAAAGCAAGAATTTATTTTGAAATTTTAATGTATTTCAATATAATTTACTTTATTTAATTTAATATTTTTATTGTTTAAATTTAGCAATGGTTATATTACATATTTTCATCATCAGATCAGTTTAGATTGATACATATAGGCATATAAGATTGATCAAACAATTAAACATTAACCCTTCTAAATCAACATTACTTTTTTGTTTTTCTTTTCCCCTTTCTTTTTTTTTTTTGAAAGTTGACATATTGCGTATTGTCCTCACAATCATTCTACAGTCATTGGTCTCTTTCTGCAGTTCTCCCAAGGCTCATCCTCTGTAAAGACAGAGATTTCAGAGGCTGTATGTGACAGCAGCCACCCCGCTATGAATATACTAGAAACTCAAATTTCAGTAACACGGTGTTTTTGCATATGGGAAGGTCTCTGTCTTTTATACCATAGACATTAAAATGCGACTGACAGAGTGCTTCCTCTCTCTCTTCCAAAGCATAAGCTTTTATATCTGTGTGTGAATGTAAAACACATGTGCATAAACATGCCATTTATTTAATCATTGGATTTATTGAGTACAGATGAGTCTATCATAGATTGCATGGTGACATATTTCACAGCCCAAATCAATAGGCTCAGTTGCATTATCTTTTCTACTTGGGCTCTAAATTTTCCAGCTAAATGGTCAATGCAACGTAATCTGCCAGTGTATCCTTTATGCCATTATATTTTGCAACTTTTCATATTTTTGAATCACTATAAATGTGATGTCATTCTGGTGCTTCAGTATGGCAAATATCTTCCTATTTATTAATCAAAATTCTCAAACTATTTTTTTGTTGCTGGAATAACAGCAATAAAAACATTAGCTTTTGGCTTGATAATCAAGTGACTTGATCCCCATATTAAGTAAAAAAAAAAAAAAATTTTTATCTTCTCTAACATACAATTCTTACCCACTGATTTTTAAAATCTGAAGATATTTGAACCTGCTTGATCCTTTTTATTTTACTGTCCTTACATTGCAAAATCAACTGAAGTTTGACCTTTATTCCCCCTACTTCCCAATAAAAGTAGCTGTAATTTCAGCTATGATGCACAAATGCCAACATGTTATAGGTCTGTGTCTTCTGGTTGAGGTGAAGGTCTGCAAAACCCAAGGTTAAGGTGACAACCTTGTGGCCCATGGGAAGGTTCTTGACTCTCACACAGCAAATCTAGGGATGGGAAGCCCTTTAGGCCCATGGCTTTCCCCTCTCCCTGGACTCCTGGGCTCCATCATATGTGTTCCCTGCCTTTAGGAGATCTGCGGCACATGTCCCTCCTGGCACCTTGCTACTCCCTCAGCTTCTGTTTCCCACCTCCTCACGACAGTCTCTTTGGCCCTTTGCCTCATGCCACAATTGTTCCCAGTTTCCCCACCCTTGTCTGGTGTCCTGCTTTTGTTATTCCTCCTGACTTGTATTGCCACGGCTGTTCCCATTCAGATTAGGCCTTTCCAGGACTGAGTCTGGTGAGACATCCTGCCACCCTCAGTTTGATTAGGGACTTTCCTATGGCCCAGGCAGCCTGACAGTCGAATACCTTCTTTTCAGTATCCTCACTGGCCTGACTGAAAACAGGGTCACATTCTACCTGCAAGGCTTACCACAAAGCAGGCCCTGTGCTTCCGAAGCAGCCCAGGAGCAAGCAAGCTCTGGTGACTTCCACACCACCCAGTGTAAAGTCATGCCTCCTATCCTGAGATGCCTCTGAAATCGTGCAGGGCCCCACCTACCATGTTGCTTTCCTATGTAATCAATTATCTCTGGGGGGCCAGGAGCCTCTGGAGGCCAGTTGTCTCCTGACTCATCTTTGCCCTATGTAATAGATTCTTACCAAATATTTGCTGTGTGTTAATTGAGCTGTATATTTAATGCCATTGTTTTTTTGAGTTGAAATGCAGGAGTTCACATGTTTTATCCATCCGATTATCTTTTCTTTGTGTATCTGGAACAAGGTCTCACTACACACTCATAGTGATCCTCCTGTTTTCAGCCTCCCCAGCACTGAGATCACAGGCGTGTACCACCATGCTCAGTCTCAGTGGCCAGCTCCGTGTGCCCAGGGTTGGGGCCAGCACGGCACACAGTACAGGGGCTCAAACCCTGGTCCCTGTGCTTGCCTACACAGGCGCCTGGTCCCCTGAGCTGTCTCACCAGCCCTCATCCGATTATCTTACCTTCACCCTGTCCTCACATTTTCTCTTACCCTGTGCTCGCAGTTATGCCCTCGGCAGCCTTGTGACAGCACTCAGCTACATCCCTGGAGTCTGGGCCCACACGCGTGTGGAGCCGAGTGTGGAGCTCACACTGCACTGTAACCCACTTGGGACACAAGGATGCCGCTGCGTGTGCTCCGGCCTCAGCACTGCTTTTGCTTTGCCTTTGTACAGTGGTCAGAAGATGTCTGTGCCGCCCACCTCACTCAGCGGGACGGGTACCAGGCGACAACGCAGGGACAGCTGAAAGAACAGCTCTACCAAGAAATCATTCACTACTTCGACAAAGGCAAGGTAAAAGAAAAAGTGCACTTTTTTTTTTTTTTTTACTTTTTCTTTTTATGTGTACCTCCCTACAGCAATGTAAATACATTTTTAACACATGATGTTTGCAGAACTAGACATTTGTCATAAATTGTGTACAGAAATGTTTTATGCATGTTCCTCCAGCTTGTACTTATAAGTGAAAATCATTTTTAAAAAAATCAATAGTGCCTTTTTAGATGTTCTGCAGATGGTAAGTGAAAAAGTACAGGTATTTTTATAGTTCTTACGAGAGGGAACTCAGTCTGGGACTGGTTGGGTCATGTCGCTGTGCCCTAGGAAAAATGTTTTCCTTTGACACTTTGCATTTTTCTATTGTTACCAAAAATTTTATCCCGTGGCAGAACAGACGTTTACCTTGGTGGCTTTCAGACTGATGAAGTCTATCACAGTTGTGTATTCAGTTGACTTCTCCTCCAAGGAAATTTGCCATCATTGTAACCAGTCCGCCTTCTGCTTCATCGCTATTTCTCTTATGACTCAAGTATGGCAGTGTCCTGGTCTGGCTTTTAAAATCTGCCACCAACATAACTTCTAAGTTCATTCTGTGGCTTTGTCTCGATTCTTCATTTGTCTTAGGAACGGCTTTTTTACACTTTGAGAAAAATGACCTGTGGTCTCCAAGAAGGCACCTCTGTAGTTCCCCAGGGTTGCTCTCACAAAACACCACACAGTGGTGGCTTTCAAGAACAGAAATGGATTTTCTCACAGCGCTGGGAGCTCTAAGCCAGGATCTAGGTACTTAGCTAGGCAGTGCGCCCTCTGCCAGTTCTAGGAGAGAACTTGGTCTTGTGCCTTGGGCTCGTGGGTGGTGTTACTGAGAGTCCTTGGCATTTATTGCCTGATGTCCACAGCATCCCAGTCCCTGCCCCTATTGTTATATGTCATTTCCCAGCGTGTCTCTATGTCCATATTCCCCTGTCCCTGCTCCAGTCTCTGGATTAGAGCCCGTCCTACTCTACAATGACCTCATCTTCACTTTGGCTCCATCCAAAAGCCCTGATTTCATAGCAAGCACAGGGGACATTTTTCTACCCACAGCAGTACTAGCGCCAGGAAGGATAACAGCTGCCCTGTTCCTGGTTGTTTATGTAAGCCAGTTCCTTGTGGAAACGACCCCTGTTAGCAGGGGCTCTGTAGGCAGGAGCTCAGAATTCTCCCTGCACGGCAAGTGATGATTAGAATATCATTTTTTTGTTCCCTGCTGTCCTTAATACAGTACCAAAACCTTCACAATAGCTGGTAGCCTAGATAAAGGCCATTTGGAGAAAGATCCAGAAATGTGCGGGTTGCACCCAGTCCAGAATATGTTTCTTCATGGAAAAAAGCTTTCACAATTATGGCCAGTTACTAAAATTTTATTAGCTTAGCCTAGGGAATCCTGTTTCTCAGCAAATACTAAAGAAGTGGTTTCAGACTGAGCCATCCTTCCCACAGTGGCTCTGAGGCACAGTGATGTTCCAAAGGTTGTCAGGAACTGCAAAACAGGCAGAGGTGGATGCTCGTGAGACCTGGGAAGCTCAAGACCAGAGGCCATCAGGGCTGCAGACCTAGCTAGGCCTTTGCAGGTGGCCATGCAGGGTTCTCCACAGGCAACACAGCCTCCGAGCAGCTTGGCCCTGCCTGCTCTCTGCCCTCATCTCAGCCCCTTCTTCCATCATTGCACTGTGTTCCGGCCACTCCTGAATGTAGCATCCTGGCCGCCCAGCAGGGTCTGCTGCTGTTTGCTCATTTAGCCAAAATGTCAGTCCTCTCTCCAAGACAGCCTCTACCTTCCTTTCCACAACTTAGCACAATGCACAAGAGGTGTGAATGTGTGCTTTATAGTTCTTATTGTGGTATTGATGACCAAACCCAAGATCTTCAACCAGAGCTAGACCCCTAGACCTTCGTTCATTTCTTACTTTGAGACAGGATTTTGTTAGGGTGCTAACTCACTGTTTATCGCAAACTGGCAGTCCTCCTTCCTCAGCCTTAAGTTCTGGGACGTAAAGGTGTGTGTCACCACAGCCAGTTTCACCTATTTCTTTAATGATTCCCCGCAGTGTTCCCAGTGCTCTGCAGTGCGGCGCCTGGCACGTAGCCTGTGCCCCGGGAGCAAGCACACGGATGCTCAGCATCCAAGAATGTCTCCTCGAGGATGTGCTCATTTCTAGCAAGCCACTTGGTCTGCAGCAAACAATCAGTTGAAGACCATCAAGAAAATTCCACAAGCCAGGCCTGGTGGTGCAAATCTGCAGTGCAGGCACTCTGAGAGGCAAGTTGGAGCCCACAATAGGCAACTTCATGATGCAATGATAGTCTGTCTTAAAGTTAAAAAAAAAAAAAAAAAATGGAAAAGAACTGGGCTTGTAACTTAGTTCAGAGGCCATGGGTTAAACTGCAAGTGACATAAAATAAAATTACAATGAAGAGGAGGGAAAAAAAAAAAGAAGTTCAATGCTCAGTCCTACAAAAAGGAAAAAAAAAACAAAAAGATTTGTTCAGTTTAGAGCATTCAGTTTCACCCAGGATTTAAAGAGAAAATATGGTCATTGTGAGCAGGAAACAGGTGCCACTGGAGTCTTGTAGGCGAGGCTGAAGATACAGCTAAGCCCCTCTGGTACTCGGGACACACAGCGCAGAGAAGACCCAGCCCAGCATGTCAGCAGTGCTGAAGCAGAAAAAGCCTGGCCCAGAAAAACTGATCCCAGAGACAGAATAGCCTAGGCAGAAAAGGCAAGCTGGCTGCAAGACTGTCCTCGGATATCCTGGGGTTTTGGTGCAGACAGAAATGGCTGTGTTGGCTGCGCTGGAGGCAGACAGCGTGTGAGAAGATGGTCCCTCCAGCAGCTGTGCATGTTGTATTGATGAAACAAGAGCAAAGGCCATTTCAGAGTATCTGTGACATTTCCACAGAGTGTTAAAAGAAAAGAGTATAAACTGCCTTGATCCGCCTAAAACTACAGAGAAAAAAAGAAACTGCTCAGAGGCAGGGAGTAGGCATGGGAGAGCAGCTGGTAAGATGAAACTGCGGGT
This sequence comes from Myocastor coypus, assembly GCA_004027025.1. Lineage (NCBI taxonomy): Eukaryota > Metazoa > Chordata > Mammalia > Rodentia > Myocastoridae > Myocastor > Myocastor coypus. The sequence goes on along the minus strand of PVJA010002172.1, from coordinate 32,591 downwards.
ACCTGAGGGATGAGCTGCGGGGTAGGCCATTGATTCACACTGACAGACGTCGAACTTTCTGGGCAGAACGGCAATAGAAACACCTACGGTGCCCAGCAGGCTGAGCTGGAAACGCTGACCTCGGACCCTCCCGGGGTCCCAGCAGCTCCTGTGTTTCTCACTTTTGCCCCCTTTCTTCCCTCTTTCCTCAGAGCTCAAGTAAGCAGAGGTTCTGCCACTTGGATACAGCTAGGAAGGAACACTAAGAAGTGGCTGACATTTGTGTTTCTCTTCGTGTCATCTGCTACAGCAAATCACATGGCCACACACCAAACTTCAAGCATTGGGGAAGTTTCCAGAAGGAGGGGTGGGTGAAACAGCATCTATGTGTATGTACTACACCCTTTAATTAGACAGGTGAGGCAGGATTTCAAGCTATGAGCATCATGAACACTTAGGGCACATGAAAAAGTTAATCTAGAAATTACTTAAGTATTCATATAGTCTAAGAAAGATAATATTCACACCAGCCCCCCAAATAATGCAGCTTTGCACAACTGGGGATATGAAAGTGGCAATTTCTCAAAAAAAACTTGATGTTGGGCCTTGATCCTGGCCTCTTCAGAGCTGTGTTTTTTTCCTTCCATTTGAGCAAGCTTGGTAGGCAAGACACTGTAGAAGTGCCCAAGGGAATGCGATGATGCTGCTGGCCCAGGTGGAATGTGGGATAGGACTCACTGTACAAGATCAGCATTGGACACTTCATGTAGGTTTAGAATGACCTGAACGTAGGCCATAAGCCAAGGCACAGGTATTCCTGGTGGGGTTGGTTGTATGTGGTAACTTGAGAAATACCTCTTTGGAAAGAAGTGGAGTAAGAGAGATAGCGAAGGCCCTCACTGATGCTTAAGAAGCAGGATATCGGGTGGTTCTGGCACACATATTATTGTGCTGCATCCCCAGATCACAGTTATCTGCAAGATATTTCGAAGTGATTCAGAGGTGGCAGTGAGCAGGTGTCTAATGGAAACTTGTGGGCCCTGGAGCAGGTGGGGACCCAAGGAACCAGCTTTCAAGCAAAGCGAAGGGCACAGGCTTTGTGCTGTCCACGACTGGTCACAGGCCACATGCAGCCGTTGAACACCAAGGGAACCAGCCCTGCCACTAGCTTGGTCTTGAACTTCGGGCCTCCAGGTCCACAAGAAAGTAAATTTCTGTTGTGCAAGGCAGAAGCTGGTTACTGTAGCCTTTGAGTCAAATGTCAAATATCTCATTACATTTTTGTCTTGATTATAGGTTGAAACAGTAATACTTTAGGTATACTAAATACTACTAAAATTCATTTCACATTTTTAACACAACAACTACAACACTTAAAACTACATGTGCAGCCCACATCACGTGACTGGTGGATGGTGCTACTCTGAGACAATACTATCCAGCTGGAACATCTCTCAGTATGCAGAGAAGTTTATTGGCTGTCCCTTGGGGCTACCTAAGTGGCGGGAATTCTGTGTGTGCCTATTGGTACACATTTCTTACACTGAATGCTTACTTTAAAAGCTGAAGTATGTCTGAAAGACTTTGAAAATTAAGACAAAAGACAGGAATGAATTAAATGCAAATCAGAAAGACAAGGAAAAGAGTAAGTGAATGCCAATTTTTTTTTTTTTCCTTATGGGCCAGTGGCATTTTTTTTTTTTTTTTACTTTGAAATAACTGTCAGATGTCTGTTAGTTTTGAGCACTGAGGAATTTAGAGTGAAGAGAAAGCTGGGGGTCCCTCTGGTCCTGAAGCAAATATGGGCAAAGCGAAAGGACAAGGAGGAAACGGGAGAAACTGAAGCCACTGTGAACACGAAGCATGAGAGCAAGAACAGCAGCGTCGCTCTTGGAGCAAGATGAGCTTCTCCGCTACTTACCGAGTTTTATTTCTAAAATTTAGAATTATACCTTCAGTGACGTATTTGCTTTTATGAACAGAGCGTGGTATAATCTCGTTTTTCATTCCCCAGGCTTGAAAGGATGAGTCCCCTTCAGGTGATTCCTAGCTCCTCACGCTTTAGAGGATGAGTGAGAGAAGACGCTCTTATCACCTAGTGTTTGCCCTATAATCTGCAGTCTGTCCCCCACTGCTGCCCTGGGTACTGCACTGCTGCTAGACCCAGCCCTTCCAGCATTGGCCGTAAGCCTCTATCCAGATGCTTTATTGACATCCACCCCTAGTGGATCCCCTTTTTCCTGTGATTCTGCCCCTTGGGGTGCCCAAGCTTGGTTCCCTTAGGATCATAGTTTGAGTGCCTTCAAAGAGTCTCATTGCCCTCTGCAGGCAGAAGCAGGCCCTCAGGGCAGTAGTGATCGCATCACACCTCCTTCTCCTCCCGCTCCTCAGCGCCATCTTGCCCCTTTCCTAAAGTGCTCTCACCTGCCGCCCCCCCCCCCTCACGCTTCCTGGCCTTCTTCCTTCAGTGAGGAGGAGTTCCTCCTCACTTACTTCTGGGTAGTGGAGTCGTGCACTGCTTCTGGGCATATTTTAATGCTGTTTCCTTCTTGAAGTTTTTCCTACTCCCATAGCCTAGCTCAGTCCTCCCTGAGCACCAAATGCCACTAGCCCACCTCCTTCTAGTCTTGCTTTGTGCCTAGAGACTATTTCTCTGATTCCCTACCTTACCTGTCTACAGCCCCTGATGCCCCCAAGCCCTCTGGCAATCTTGTTTAAATCAGACCTGTTAGGCCTGGCAGATCTAGAGAGGAAGGTTGCATATCCCTAAACCCAGCAGCCACTGACTCATGGGCCTTGCTCACTAGAGAGCTACTTACCAGCAAAGACGAGAAGAGGACTCTGTCCTCACTTCTGTAGGCCCCTAGAAGTGAGCCCAAAGCCTCATGGAGACCAGGTACTCACTGTATTTTTTTTTTTTTTTTTTAATTGTAAGAGCAGTTTTTGGTTCAAGGCAAGATTGAACAAAAAGTACATTGTCCCCTTGCCCTGCAGGGAGCCTCCCCCGCTGTCAACACCATCTCCCCCCCGCCCTCAAACCAGGCCCTGCTAGGAAATGCTTGAGCAGACACTGCACAGTTGGAGAGGCAGCCAGCATTCAGGCATGCCTCATTTGCTTATATGCAGGGCCAGAGGACAGTGTACTTAGTATAGGTGTAGGTGTTGATATTGGTATTGGTAGTTATAGGTATAAGTATTGGTATAAGTTATAGGCATAGGTTGCACAAGTTATAGGCATAAGCATTGGTGTAGGCTTAGGTTATTGATATAAGTAGAGGTTATAGATGTAGGTCTTGCCTTTGTGTAGGTCTTACCTCTGACCAAAGTCCTGAACTTCTCCCTCCTGCCCACCCCTTAGTGCCTGGCCAGTATAGGAGCCCTCCTCCACCCCCACATTCCTCCTGTCACATCCAGCATCTTTTTTTTTTTTTTTAAGAATTTTTTTTTTTTTTTCTTGTTTCAGAACTTTTGTTTGTTTGTTTTTATGGCCAGCTCAGCCTGCCCTCAGTACAGGGCTGGCGCAGCATGTGGTGCCGGGGGGGATTGAACTGCGGTCCCTGCAGCCACCCAAGCTTTCCTAAGCAGGCGCTTTAGACCACTGAGCCATCCCGCCGGGCCCCTACATCCCGCGTCTTCTAAGTATGTGTTTTAGGAGTGTTCTCTTCCTTCCTGAGTCTGACACTGACTTTATTTTAGCACCACTTTCACTGCAAAGGTTGCCGATCAGACAAAGACAAATTCTCGCAAGAAAAGCATTGGCCTTTTCTGCCTAGAACCTTAGCAGTGTGTCTGCCAAGAATAACAATCTGTAGTGCAAGTGATGACCACAGTTTATAGAGTGGGTGAGCAAGCAGACAGGCATGTAGGAAGGGCTCCCACATCAGCAGGATTCATGGACTTCAATGACGGCCCGAGTTCCGGTCCACTCAAGTAGGAGCATGTGACCTAAAGACCTCAGGCGTTTACATCACAAACACTTCCTTGGTCTGATTTAACATGTAGTAAATTTTAAGAAACCAAATGGCCCGTCTGGTTTATTACAGTGTTTTAGGTTACAGGAGTTAATATCTGTTGAACCTGAAAACCGAGGAGCCCTGGAGTCCACAAGATTATAGAGCAGAAGCTCAACATTACCTCAACCTGACAAAATACGATTCAGCTACAACTCCATTTATATAGCTTGTCACCTTGTGACCAGTGTCCTCATGTAATTCCACACTTACTGTGTAGAAATGATGTGCATCCTCCAGTTAATTCACTGCTTGACATTTATACAGCTGCCCGCTGGAAGCAGGGACTTGCAGAACCCAGGGCAAGTGTCACTCCTAATAACACAGGGCAGGCAAGCCAAGAACGGGGTCCCAGTCCCCGGGCCCTGTGGCTGGTGTTTTATGCACGTGCAGGCAAGCACAGAGACAAAGACATGAGGGATTATATTAAAGTTTTTCTACCTTTGTGCCCTGAAAGCAGCAGAGCTGAATGTGTTTTCTGCTTCTCTATATTGGACACTCTCAGTGTTGAATTATGTTCTGTTATCTTTCTGTGTTTCTTCTGCACAGAATCATCCTTCTATTCTGCTTTTCCACTGTTTTACAAAGTTTTAGAAGTCTCTCAGTCTAGCTCCTGGTCCCTTAATCTTTTGCTTTTGCTCCACAAAATGTCATTTCCATCTGTTCCTGTTTTCATTCTTTAGCATGTCTTCCTTCCTGAGCTAATAATTACTCCTTGCTCCTTTTCTGTTCCATTTTTACCACCGCTTAAGCATCCCCCCACCAAAGCCTTCTGTTCAGTCCCTTCAGGATGACAAGTGATCTTTTTGAAGGTGTTCTGAATTGTCTGTCTTATTGTGTTTGGATGAGGCCTAGTAATTTTCAATGAAGCTCTTAATCCGAGTACTTCACTGAAAATTAGCAGGCTTCTCTATGGAGGAAGAGAGTCAAAAATAGCAGCTACTATAAGAAAAATGGAGTCAGGACACGGCAGCCAGCCACAGCCAGCACGGAGCCACCTCTGAAGCCAGGAGGCGGCTGGCAGCGCTCGCTGACAAAGGCGGTGCAGAACGCACAGCCTGGCAATGTGCAGAGTGATGTGGGCAACTATTTTCAACTGGAGTTCTGCTTTCTTTTCTCTTAAAATAAGCTTCCTTTGACAAAGTTCACACTTTGCTTTGCACCAAAGTTGAAAAATGATGCAGCTTGCATCATCTTGCGAACTAAATGTAGGGGTTTGGTAACAAGTTCCCATTTTTGGTGAAATGGCTGGATTTCTTTTCTAAGCATTTGGGGGTGAAGTTTTCTCATCCTGTGAGTTTTCCTTTAAAAACAGATGTGTTATGAAGAGAAACTCTATGATCATGAAGGAACCCTCTTAGGAGCTAATGCTCAGCATTTCTAAACTTTTTAAAAATCTCCATATTAGCCAGAATTTGACCTGAATATTCAGAGACTGTATGCACATTATTGTATTTGCCTACTAGAGAAGAACCACTTATATTAGTGCATATTAATAATCCAGAGAAGCGAGGTCTGTTTAGTATTTGAAACATCTGTGTAATATATTTTGATTCTTTTTTCTCAAGCCTTTTTCTTATTCCCCGCCCTGTTCTTTTGACTCTCTTCCCCTATAAAACATGTATTTTTAAAAATCAAAGTGTGAGGGGGCTTGCCAGGTAGCTCAGTTGGTTAAAGCACATGATTTGGGAAAGTCAGGCTCCAGGGATGGCAGTTCGATCCCCACCCCCACATGGAGCATGAGACCTGCCCTTAAGGCAACCTCTGCCAGCAAAAAAATAAAATAAAGTGTGAGACATTCAGTCCTCAGACTCGGGAGCAGTGCTCTTCTCTGTCCTGTAGGAAAACTGGTGAGGTTTTGTTTTAGGAAACACTACATGCCAGGTGCAACCTCCAATCCGAAGTGCAGGGTCGGAGCCAGGATCAGCCTCAAGGTACTTGGGACTCATGCCAGGTCCCTCACATAAACAGATAAATAATAGTTAAACTGTTTCTTAAAGAATGAAATTCCTGCCAGGCATGGTGGCACACACCTATAACCTCAGCACTTGGGAGGCTGAGGCAGGAGGATCAGTGCAAGTTCGAGACCAGCCTGGGCTACAAAAGTGAGCTCAAGGCCAGCCTGAGTGGCATAGGAAGACCCTGTCTCAAAAAGACAAAGAAAAGAAAAAAAGATGAAATTCCATTTCCCAGGTGATTGTGGGGAGAGGAAGAAATTCCAAAGTCTAAGAAAAGCATAGTAAAAGGGCCGGCCAAGTAGCTCAGCGGACTAAAGCACCTGCTTAGGCAGGAATAGGGACCAGGCTTGATCCCTGGCATGCCATGCTGGCCCTGACACCAGGGTGCTCTGAGAAGGTGACTGGGTGTGGTGGCGCACATCTAATCTCACAACTTGGGAAGCTGAAAACAAGAGGATCACTACAAGTCTGATCTATGTAGTGATACCCTGCAGACTCTGTACTAAAATACCCTTAAAAAAAAAAAAAAAAAGTAAGAGCAGGGTGAAATAGCTTATGTTTGCCAATAAAAAATAATGCCCTGGGAGATACAGATATGGAAGACTCAGTCTGATTGGGCTGCTGGGACAAAGTAACACGCAAAGTATAGCTCATAAGCAGAAATCCATCGTTTCCAGCTGGGGGAAACTAGAAGTCCAAGAGCAAGATCACAGTAGAGTCAGTGTCCCATAAAGGCTCGCTTCTGGTCCACAGGCGGCACCTTCTATGCTGCCTCGCGTGATGAAAGAGGGAAAAGATGTCCTTCGGACCTCTTTGACTGGAGCACCAATCCCATTAATGAGCACTCCCTCACCCCATGACCTCATCACCAACTGGAAGTGAGAGTCTAAACCTATGAATTTAGAAGGATATAGACCTCAGCAAGGACTGGACCCATCTGCAAGTGACCTTAGAGGTCTCTAGGACATTCAATGTCTTCCACTAGTAATGTGGCTTATGTGCTATCGGTGGAGGTTTTGTCAAAATAGGGAATGATTGCTTTGTTTTCCTCTTTTCAAGATGTAATTCTGGCCACAGAGTATCAGAAGATGTAGAGGAAGAAGGAAAGAAGGAGCCCTGAGACTTGGCAAGGGGCTGGAACCAATGTCTAGACCCCAGAGGCAGAGATCCCACAAAGCTGGTAGAGTGTTCAGGGAAGACTTGGATTTAGATGACTACACACTGTCTCTTAAGTAGGGTCCAAGTCAGAAGAATGATGCCATCAGGAGTCACAGCCCCACTGTGCTTGTAGCCAAGCATCCTTGCAGGGAAGAGGATTTAGGAATTAAATGATGCTGCAGAGAACAGATGGGGGATGTTTTACTCATTTCAGTACTGAGCAGGGCAGCAGGTGTATTGGTCTAACAATTGCCAGGCAGTGGAAGGAGATTGTGGAAAGAGAGAAATGAACCTGGTGTCCGTTTAAGCAGTGCTGGGGTGCAGTTGTGTGTCCTAGGCCAGGTCTTTGGTGTGCACAGCAGAGACATCTAAGAGAATGTCCACAAATACATTGTAGGAAGTTGGTGACTCTCCCCAAAAAGGATATATCCTAACTCATTGGGCAGATGAATGTGACAGTATGCAGAAAGGGTTTTCATAGATGTAATTAAGGGTCTTGAAGAGATGAGCTTAACCCCTTGAGGGCAGGAAACCTAAATCCAATGCCAAGTGCCCTTTTGAGACACAGAGGAGGCACGACAAGATGACACCCAAGTAAAAGAGGCAGGTTGGAGGGGGCATGCCACTAGTGTGGGAACACCTGGAGCCCCCAGATGTTGGACGAGGCAAGTAAGAGGCTCTTCAGAGGAGCGTGCCCTTGCTGATACCTCACCCTCAGCCTGGGCAAGCAATCACGTTTTGTTTTTGGCCGCCGACTGTGTGGCCTTTTGTGTGGAAACTTGAACAAGCCCAGGCACACATGGACACACTCTTGGGACATCCGCGCACCCCCCCCCCCAGCTCAGTGTCACCATCTGTCCTGTGTGGTTAGCATCCAGTCATCTGGGACCGTGGCATTATTTCTCCCATCTTTAAGAAAAATCTGTGATGCTCTAACTTCTTTCTTCAGCAGCTGCCTATGATCAATAGGATAGAGCAGCGAGTGATAGCTGACATCCATTCTCCTTCAAGCCTAAGCTGTGAGCCACAGCCAAGCAATCTCCTGCTGCCGGGATTAGGCTACCCAGCCTCCTCCCTTGTTGAAATGTGCATGTGCTCACCTGAGGAAAAAAGTGCAAAATCTCCATTAAAAGATACAAGCAAACAAACAAACAAACAAACAAAAATCCTTCCTCATCCTTCCTCTCAAGGCATTAAAAAATCTGGGCAAGTAATTTTCTGTTGGCTAACAAGAATTGTTGGGGAAAAAGGCACAAGGATGAGCCTGGGCCAGGTGGTCAGTGGTTCCTGTGTGGTATGGACTTCCTTGAATTGAAGGCTTGCCAACCCTTGTGTTTTCAAGGACTGTCCCTTCTGTAGGACAGGTTATAGGCAACCATGAGATGAGGTTGGCCTCTGTCAGTTGGGTCACCGCCTGTAATGCACTGGTCTTATGCCTCACTTGGGACCTGGGAACTCAAATGAACGGCGGCCTCGTTCTCAGCACTCATTGGGCAGAGGTGACTGAACGGGTCTCTCTGGGTCCTGGGCCACTTTGGCGCCTGTTGGTCTGAGGAGCCTTAACAGCAGCTCTGGATTCCTCCAGAACACACATGCTAATCCCCTTAACCCTCAGATGGCTGTGCAGGACTTTGAGAAATCAGCAGTGAGAGCATCACTCTCAGCCCCAACAGCTGTCAGGATAAACAGGTGAGTTAGAGAAGCATCCTTGAAATTCAGGCTCCCTCAGAACACTGTCCCTAGGAAGTCACCCACAGCTAGTAAACAGGACGGCATCATTGCTCACCACTGTCCTGGTAAGTCAGCCCGCCTGCATCGGGGCTGAAGGATCATCGCCCGGCCAGCGTCGGTCCCTTCACCTGCCGCTGCTGCGCTGGATCAGGCAAGAGCAGCGTCATCCTTCTAGCAGCCTGCTCACCCTTCAAGTTCACCGTTGTGTGTGAAGTCCATACCTGATGCAGCCTCTGCCACCACTCTGCTCAGGACTAAGAAAGGAGTTTCATCAGTCAGTTCCCTGTTCCTGGAAATGGAAGGTCATGAAAGCAGGAAGCTCGGCCAAGATGGGAGATTATCCTCCTGAGAAAACGGGGCCAGGCTCCACCACGGAAAAGCCGCGGAGGGATGGTGTACTCAGCGTAGCCAGGGACTAAGGATTTCCAAAATGCCAGAAACCGGATTAAATACTTTAGATCGAGAAATAAAGTTGTTTGCTGATATGGGCTTTTTCTGTGGGGGCTGCAGAAACCTGCTGAGCTCCGGGCTCTGAAGAACAGAGCCAAACAGGGCGCTGGCTGGAAAAGATTAAAATGATTCTTAAACTGACATAATCTACATCTAGATCATATTGAATCGGTTTTCTCTCTGGCACGGAAATATTTTGTGATGTATTCACACTGAAAATATGAATTACCCACACTCTTTACAGCCTTGTGCAATTAAAAGTAGATGCCAATCTCCTTGGTGCAAGATCCTTTCACACGCAGAAGGGAGAGGAGGAATATATATTTATAGAAAACCTGATAGGAAATAGAACCACATAACCTCAGGGTGAACAGGATAAGATATTTACTCAGGACTTCCATTTCTTTTAAAAACAATTACTTTTGATATGTATCTAAAGTACCTCATCTGTCATTTAGGATAAAGATAGATTAAGCTTTTACTCGGAACGAATTAGAGGCCCTACTGGTTTAGGCAGCTAAGAGAATGTGTATTAGCTTGCAGAAAACACAAGAAAAATCCAGTGAGGGAGACTTACAAGGAAAGGTAATGTCTTTGAAATGGAAATAGGCTGAGGGAGGCATGGGTCACTGGAGCTTAAAAGAAACATTAAAAGTGAGAGAAGTTTTCCTTCCTGAGAATGGGAGCCGGGGCTCATAAAGGATCTACAAAAGATCTGGAGAAGCAGAAGTAGTTATTCAAAAAAGTGTGAGGCAACTTGAACCCAATGGGAAAAAGACAGAGAGTGCGGACTGTCCATGGGATGTGTCCAGTCCCTAGACACTGGTCCCATCTCTGAAATCAACTTCGCGCTGTTTTGTCTTGGTTTTCAAAGTATTAAAATATTCTCTTTCTACAGTAACTTTTCTCATCCAAACAGCAGGTGGTTTCTTTTAAGTAATAGCTATGAAAGGAATATATTTTGAAGCATTTAAGGGAAACACCATTCTGCAGCGTACCGGGTGATTTAGTCATCAATAAGGTCCTAGCAGGCTCACTCTAATTAGAAAGGGCAAAAAGGACCGGAAGTGAGGCGCTCCAAGCCAGGTGGGGGCCCACTAACCTGTATCAGGCATGAGAGATCCTGAGTCAGAGACCAGCCAAGAATTGTTTAAAACCAATCCATCAGGAAAAGGTAGGAAGCAGCTGGAAGTGCTGGTTTGAGACCCTTCGGTGCAAGGACTTGGAAGAACAGCCACTTTTCGGATGGGTTATTTACCTGCCTACGCTAGCTGTGTTGTCTGCAACATGGGCGTAAGACAGGTACCCACCTGACGTGTGCCTGAAGGGCTTCAACAGGGGAATGCATGTGGCTGGACCTCCGAACTGGGAAGGAGCTCAAAGCCATAAACTCACCTAATAATAGTTGTTACCCTCCTGGAGGTAGGAGTGCCCAGAGTGTCTTGAACATCCAGGTAAGGAGTCAAAGCTACGTATGTATGCGTGCAGCTATCTTTTGGGGAAGATGGCAGGGGCTCAAGGTTGGAACACATCTTGAACGTATACTCATAAGTGAAATAAACCAGACCTACATATGCAAATATCGTATAGTCTCCCTAGTGTGAGGACTCAAAAGAATTAATTAATTAATTAATTTTGGGCAGTACCAGGAATCCATCTCAGGACCTTTTGTTTTCTGCATCCTCAGCTCCTGTAATTTTTTTTAGAAGAGTGACTTAGATACAAAATTCATTTGGAAGAGAAAAAACATTAATGTTTATTGAAAGTTAATGTTTAATTGTTTGATTAGTCTCACATACCTATATGTCTGTTGATCTAAACTGATTTGATGATGAAAATATGTAATGCAACCATTGTTAAATTTTTCTTGTTTTGAAATTCTGTACTTATAGGTACTCCTACTTGTTACTGTTTTTTCTATCTTTGTTTCTGCTCTTTTTGCTCTTTAAAATAAAATTAAATCTATAAAAAGGGTTGGAACACAGTATATGGGTTGGTATGAAGCTTCCCTGGTTTCAAGTAAACAGCCTTCGATTTGGTTTACTGAGCCTTGCCAAGCAATTCTGGGTATGTGTCCGGGGGCTCCCAAGGGGGTGGCACTTGGCCCCTGCCCTGCAGGGGCTTCTAGTGTCTGTAGCAATGCACTGCAGAGATTTTGAAGCCCAGGTCCCTGTGGAAATGCAAAAGAGGAGGAGAGCAGATGGTAACCAGGAAGACTTCCTGCAGGAGGCAGTTCCTCTCAACTTTCCAGATCCTTCCCAAGTAATGCACTTTATTTTCTTTTCTTCCAAGAAAAGCAAAGGACTACTTTGGAGGACCACCTACCCAGCTCTCCTTGAAGGAAGAGCAACTGTCTATTTTGACTGAGTCTGGCCCTATTTCCTTGTATTGATATGTAAGAGCTGGCTAGGACTTTTGTTTATCCTCTCAATTGGCCTTAGGCAGTGTGTATTGGTCTAGCTGAGGTGTTGTGATGGTCTTTGAAGGTGGTATGCGTGTCTCCCTGGTAACCTGTACAGGTCAAAGAGACTATGTTCCATGCTGCCAGTTGGGAAAGAGCCTGGAGACAGAGGCTATGACTTCCTGGAGCTTCAAAGATTGCATCCAAACTGAAGCACCAGACTACCCAAAACATTAAATACTCTCTAAATAGCCTTATGCAGATCACTCTCTCTGCATATTCTCTGCAGGTGGCAGATGTAAATGTAGGACCCCCACCTAGCTCAGCTCACAGTATTCACTACCTCCCACAATTCTTGGTCATTCCTCCTCAAGCCACTCCTCCACTGAATAAAGCCGAGTGAGGCCTTGGATCACTCTCTTAGTTCCAGAGAATCATCTTTATGGCTGGACTTAGAGCCCCTTGACTCCCCAATAGTTATAAATATGTTTTGGTGTTTTTGCTTTCACCGTGGGTTTCATGGGAAGTGGTAGATTGGAATTACCTTGGTGAGATTCCAATGACGTGACTTAGGAGTACAAATACTGACTTCTCAGATCAAAATGAGGACCTAAAAGGGACTCCTACAGACTACCATCTATGAACAGGCCATTATGCATGTGTCAAAAGTTTACCAACGTTTTAACAATTAAGTTACATGGAAAAGCACCCTCAAATTATTTATAATGTAGGGTTTCCTTTTCTCAAAATGATGACAGAATTTACATTTGCATAGTACTTGCACACATAAGACAGGCTTTAGCTTGGGTTCCAACATACCCTGGTCTCTCTTGCCCTTGGTGCTTTGGGCATTTAGTAAGCAGAACAATTTGGGACAGTAGCCAACTCAGAGCCCTGGGTTCCATACCACGCTCCCTCTGGCCCGCTTCTTTATCCTGCACTGCCTTCTCCCAGACGCCTTGGCTTCCCCAGCACTTGGGCCCTGGCAGCCACAGCTATCTGCAGGGGAACTGGGACAGGGTTGGCATGGACAGGCCAGCGACCACTGTGCTGCAGGCTGACCCCAGGTGATGAGGGAGCCCACAGGTGACCAGCCTGTCAGCAGACCAGGTCCTGAGGCCCAAGATGGGAGCTTCCAGAAAATACTTGTATTTTTCCAACATTGCTTCCCTGGTCTTTCAATTAACCAGACATGCTTTTAAATTGTTTTATTATGACTGATCGCTTTGCTGTGACTGCCAGATTCAGGTTTGGATCTCTCTCTTTTCTTCCTTATAACTCACAGATGTGGGAGGAGGCCATCGCCTTGGGCAAGGAACTTGCAGAACAGTATGAAAACGAAATGTTTGATTATGAACAACTCAGTGAATTGCTGGTAGGTCTTTTCTCTTCTGCCTCTGCTATTTAAGAGAACAGTCTAAGCTGGCTTTTCTTGAATTTCTCTTTCTATTTTCTCATTGGGATTCACCCCAGGCCTTTTCTTGGTTCCGGCTTGGTCCTCCATACTGTCCAAGAATATGGTCTCAGTATATCTGCTGGTTGATTCTGGCTTCATGAGTATCCACTTTTTATTCCTAGGTCAGCTTTTATCACTGAGCCCTAAGACTTCTGTGACTGAATGGTGCATAAAGAACTGTAGGTGGCCTGTGTCTAAGGGCCTGGACATTTCAGGAACTTTAAGATTTCCATAGTTTAATGTGTGAGCCCTCTTCTCCAAGTTGGGGGTGAACACATAGTGACCAGAGCCTTTTTCTCTGGAAGTGCCTGCATACTGCCCTCCAACTTATGCTGTGTCACATTTGTTTTCATTCAGCAGATTACATTGATAATGTTGTCATGTTTGTCATTAATTTGCAGCAAAATAATTCTAGCCTTTTAAGTTCCCATGTAATGTACCCAAGAATTTTATCCACTTAAAAACTACTAAGGGCATTTAATCACAACAGAAACCATCTCTTGTTCCCTCTTGGTTACTGAAGACACCTGTAAATAACAACCAGTGGCTAGATTTGCCTTGTTTATTTTAATTCTTTGCTGAATGATAAGGAGGAGTTAAAAACTTAACACCCAAACTATCTTAAATACTGAATTCGAGTGCAAGCCTCCAGGGGCCTTCCTTACACCCCGTGAGAATTGACAAGGCATAGAGAGCCCACAGGAAGAATATGAGAAAACAGCTGGACCTGAAATGCATTTTCTTTTCTCCTTCCAGAAAAAACAGGCGCAATTTTATGAAAACATCGTCAAAGTCATAAGACCGAAGCCTGACTATTTTGCTGTTGGCTACTATGGACAAGGATTCCCCACCTTCCTTCGGGTAACTCTGCACTCTGCTTGACTTGAGCCAGCTTGCTCCCTTGGCAGAGGGCCCTGTCCACTCTGGGAAACAGCCTGTGGTTACGTGACAAAGTGTGACAGTGCCCTACCCCTCTATGGTCGGCTTGGGTGCCAGAGAGGAGCCAAGAATGTGTTCTTTGCTTGCATGTAAACTTTCCATCAAATTTTTCCTGAAAAGAATTCTTTTTCAGAGACTTACGTGCATTTTAACAGTGTTAGAATGAAGTATATATAGACAGACACAAACTCAGGTGTACTTTTTGAACCATTCTTAGACACACTGTTCAGCACCCTCAGTGTGTCCACATTATAGTGTCTCTATCGCCACTCTCCACATGCAGAATGTTTTCATCTTGTAAAACTAGAGCTCCTGTATCCCTTAAACCCCAGCTCTTCATTTTATCTCCTTTGCCTTCTACCTCTGTGAGTTTGCTCAGTTGAGAGTCCAGATGGAGTCCTCTAATTTTTCTCGTTTGGTGTGGGGCTAGTTTAACTTAGCATCATGTCCTCAGGGTTCATCTGCGTTGTGCCATATGTCAGAACTTTATTCCTTTCTAAGGCTGAATACTATTTATGTTCAGACCGCATTCAATTTGCCCATCTATCTGGTGGTGGACACTTGGGTCACTAAGACTGTTTTAGTATTGTGAATAATGCTGCCATGAACATGTAGGTCTTAATTATAATGAAAAATTAGAAATGAATATCCATGGCCATGTCAACTTCAAATCCCACTGCACCTCTGGGACTGTTTTGTTGTTGGACACGTGATCTAAGCAATAACCATGATCATCTCACACTCACCCATTTCCCAGGTTTCACAGAAGACATGAGGAGATGTAGTTAAATAAATGCTTCCTGACCTACCTGGTAAAATCATTCCAGATTGTTCAGAACCACGTTTTTACCTGCCCTTGACCCGTGGGCTGCTCTTATTTTGGCTTCAAGCATGCTTTTCGAATACAGTACTTTCTGTCATCCTGGGAGGTCAGGTGTGATTCCTCTGTCCTTAGTGGAGCCATTCTGTGCCATGAGCACAGCTATCCGAGAGGTTGGAACTAGGAAAGAGTTTTTTCTGGCCCCAAAGATACACTCTCTGGCCCCTGTGCTTTCTGATTCATAATAACACCCACTGGATGCAAATTTATCACTTACTGCAGACTTGTCGCTCTTTTTAGAAGTGGCCTTCATGGTCCTGGCTTGTTCCAAAAGTTGAGGTCAGTTGAGCCTGTCACTCAGAGCCCTCCCTAGGTAACTGCAGCATCTGGCTCTGTCCAGTCGCTACCAGTAGTTTCTCCTACTGTCTTTATTGTGCCACTGAGGCAGTGCTCCATTGGAAACCCAGATGCTAGAAAAAATCTTTCTGTCCAAAGAGCAAAGAAATAATTTTCAGACATATGCTCTACATTAGGGAGAAATCTAAACATAAATGAAAAACAAAGCCAAAGCATAGAAAGAGCTCGAAGTTCCTTAATGTTTCAATTAAGTTTTTAATTAGTGTCTGAATGTCTCCATGACTGAGACACAGGCTGGTCCTTCACTGTGCAGAACCTGTGATGTGCTAGAGGGTTAGGCTCTGTGGGGAGGGAGCCTGAGGTCTGCCTGTGACATGGCAGCCACCAGCCTCAGGCTGTGAGGCATGATTTTTCCAGCATGCAGAGCAAGTTGGCAACGTGCCCTCCATATGGGAGGCAAAAGCCTGGGAGAGCCATGCTATAATAGAGCCAAGAGCCGTTACACTGTGCTGGGATTTCACAGATACTGCAGGTTGCAGGACCTGCCCTAGGTCATGTCTACCATCAAAGGACAAAATACGAAGTATGAATTGAGTTTAACAGGCCTGATTAATATTGAGGTGACTTTCTCGCTACAGCTGAATAATTCTGTAGGCCTATGGCAATATATTTATTACGCTTCACAGATCACCAGGCAGGGGTCAGCCTGACAATGACATTAATAGTTACCCAAAAGTGGGTGGAATGTTTGCCAACTGAACATTCAGGAGAACCACCTCCAAGCAGACTCACTGTCCATTCAGTGCCATTTCTCTCCAGAAATCAATCTCCTTGTTTTTCTGCATCCATATTAATATTTATACTTCTCACAGGAAATAAATATCTTTGACTATATGTATGTTTTCCTGTTTTCATGTTTGAAGGGGCTACTTCAGAATGCAAAGTAATTGACATTTCTAGAAAATGTTATTAGTATTTTCATCTATAACTCACTAGTGTTTTTCTATTAAAGCCTTTATATACATTTTTATTATTATGCCTTCTCTTGTAAGGCATAATAAATGCACACTGGTTTTGCAGGAACCTATTGTATACTAAATCTTACTGAATTTCTGGAATATTTGGTTTTATGTAGCATTATAAGATGTCCATATTGTATATTTATATTTCTAACTAAGACTACATATTATTTTGGTTTTTGCCTGACAGTTTTTCAATGAAGAAGAACATTTTTCTCCACTAATGGTATTAGAAGACATACCTAACTAGAAAATGGGAAAAAATAGCCAATTCTTAAACTGTTTCTTCCTTAGTAATTTCTAAAAACTAAGAATAAATTGCAGCTAAAGAAGGGGACTGTCTCATTCCACTCAGGCTACTGTAACAAAATACCTGTCCTTGGCAACACAGAAACGCATGGAACATTATTTCTCACAATTCTAAGAGCTGGGAAGTTCAAGGTGAAGGTGGAGGCAGGTTCAGTATGTGGTACAAAAGAGGGGAAAGATTAGGGGCTGGGGAGATAGCTCCATGGCACAAGAGCCTGCTTAGAAAGTACAAGGTCATGAGTTTGAACCCCATCACACCAAAAAAAAAAAAGAAAGAAAAGAGTAGGTCTCTTTGTGACATACTGGCCTCCCTAAGAATCACCTTTAACACTACCTCCTCGGTGATTAAGTTTAAGCATACAATATGGGGGCAGCACAACATCCAAACTGTAGCAGGAATACATTAATTCAATGTGGTAGGATCTCTTTTTCTGAAAACCCATTAATTAGGCAAATTTTGATTTGACTTCAAGCTTAGCCTCCAAGAAAAAAATCTAAAATGTAAAAATATGCAGCAAAATTCTGTTCTTTTCGCCTGCCTGCCTGTCTGTCTCTTTGTCTATCTGCCTCTTCACCATTGCCTGTCTGAGCATTGGCATAGATGAAGCAGGACAGCTGCTCCTGACTTATGGCCAGCCCATCTGGAGAATCATTGGTAGAGTCTCCTGGTTGAAATGGCACATGCCCTGGTCTAGCCAAGTCCTACCATGACAAGCAGGGCCCCCAAACTCCCCTCGGCCTGTATTACTTCATTCATTCTCCTCTCCTCTCTGTGGTTACTAGTTAGAGACCCCTAGAAGAGAGCATGTGGGTAGCAGGGGTCAAAAGGCTTTGAAAACCAGCACTATCTTTGTACTGCCTACCCATGCACACTCCTTTGTGATTCAGTTGACATCTGGCACCCACTTGTTAAACCCATGAAGAGAGACCTGTTGAATTTCACAAGAACTTCTCCTATGATGTATGTACATAGTGACTATATTACACTACACAGAGATGACGTTGACAAGACTGCCTATGTGAAGAAGAATGCTTACGTACTTCATCCTCCCTGCCAAGGTCACCGAGTCTAGCCATCTGTATCAGCCCAGATGGACTCCAGTTTGAAATACGTCCTTGGAAATGGAGCAAGTCTGGCTCTTAGAAGAAAAGCTCTATACATTTTGTCTTGTCACTTGTTGATAAATAATGGTCTGCCTGGCAACTGACTATAATAAAGGAAGTTCTGCCATCAGCCCATCTCTAGCCACTTGTCCGCAAGAGGAGCTGAGAGCCCAGTAACTCTTCTGTGGTCTGACTCCCTTTTCCTCTTGCTCTGCTGCTCAATTAATGTGTCTCCCAAGAGTTGGCTCAAAATAGACCCCCTCAAGCTATAAGCCCCACCTTTACCTCAGGCAGTTTCAATTTCTTTTGGAAACACAAAGCCCATTTAATTAAGGTCGTATGGGAGAGGCAGGATCCACTATAGCCTTCAGTTCTTATATAAGCTCTTTGGTGAGATCTGGGAACCCAAGTAATGTAAGAACTGATTAACATGAAAAAAGCATAAAAGTCTTATTAATTTTACAGGTATGTGAGAATATTTACAAAAAAAAGTGAAATCTGAACAAAAGACCAAAGCATGAGGCTTTTGTACTTTTTAGGCAAAGAATAGCTGTAAACGATAGTTGGATCCCTAGGACAGTAAATGCTAGGGATGGATCTAAGAGAAATGTGAGAGGGGCAAAATGGAGAAGGTATTGGAAGAAAAGGGTTACCTCACAGTTTTGTTTCTGAGATTCACTGCAGCCCCTGTTATCCAACCTTGGTATGGGAAGGATGTCCCTCCAGAGCATGCTGTGTGACTGGTGGGAAAATACAGGTCAGTTGGCCCTTCGGAAGCTACCATTCCTCAAGTGATTTGGGTTGAGAATATTCAGTAAACTGGTTAGGCATATTTTGAGATGGCACAAATTTGACTCCATCACAGTTTACCTGAGAAGCCTGAGTGTCATTTCTACTTTGCCTTAATCTTTTTTGACCATGTCTGAAGCTCTGACTGCTCCCTTGGTTTTTCATAATTCTTTAATTGGTTGTCACTGCTAAGAATGAAACATGTGGCAGGATTTCAGTAATGTAAGGTTCATTGCTTTCTAAAAAGTGTTGACTTAGATAGCATTTGTCCCTGTGTCCTTGATGGGCAAGAGCAAGACAATTTACAAGTTGTTCTTAAAAGCAATGATAGAAAGAAAGAAAGAAAGAAAGAAAGAAAGAAAGAAAGAAAGAAAGAAAGAAAGAAAGAAAGAAAGAGAAAGAAAGAAAGAAAGAAAGAAAGAAAGAAAGAAAGAAAGAAAGAAAGAAAGAAAGAAAGAAAAGAAAGAAGAAAGGGAAGGAAGGAAGGAAGGAAGGAAGGAAGGAAGGAAGGAAGGAAGGAAGGAAGGAAGGAAGAAGGCAGGCAGGCAGGCAGGCAGGCAGGCAGGCAGGCAGGCAGGCAGGCAAGCTGCTAAGCATATTTGAAGACCTGTGCTTTTGTGTGTAAGCTTTTCCCAATTCTTCCCTTGTGGTGTTACTTAACGAATGTCATGATTTCCAGGGAAAAGTCTTCATTTACCGGGGGAAGGAGTATGAACGCCGGGAAGATTTTGAAGCTCGGCTGTTAACTCAGTTTCCAAATGCTGAGAAAATGAAGACAACGTCTCCACCAGGCGATGATATTAAAAACTCTCCTGGCCAGTGTATCCTTTCAGACACCGTAAGAACTGCAGAATGACTTCAGCACTCTCGGTGCGGAAGCCTGGTGGGTGGGGTGTCTCTCACGGTTGACAGCTACTGTGTCATTTGATCCTTGACCTTCCTGACATCAGACATTCAGTGCTTCACGGTCAAGCCCAAACTTGACTTACCCCCCAAGTTTCACCGGCCGGTGTCCGAGCAAATTGTCAGGTAATCCTTCCAGTTTCCTTACCTATTAAGAGATGCTGAGTGGACTTGGACAGTTCTCCCGCTAACAGCCCCACCTCTTGAAGTGCACATTTTAGCCTAAGTGAGCATCCCAGATGCTCTTTCTATCATCTACCAAGAGCCAGAGGAGGTAACGATTCCCAACAACCACAGAAGGAAAGGAAGAAGGTAATCCAGGCACCCAGAAAGTATAAAGTCCACCCCTTTCCAAAGGTCAGGAAGCAAATGAAAGCTCAAGGGAGGGAGGCGGTGGCCTTCTGGTCTCCTAGGGCATGCTCATGCAGTGCCCAAACCAGCACCACACCTGAGCTGCGTCCACTGTTGCAGTGTGGCCTGTGTTTGTACTCCATTAACTGGGGGAAAAACTAGAACATTTGTTCCCAGTGGAGCACAAGATAAATATGCTTTGCCCACAGAACTGCAGTTTCATGACGTGGGATCAAGAGCTGGCTGATAAACCTTGCAGGCCACCCATCCATGCTGGCCTGTAGTTGCATGCCTGGGTGTGAAGTGCATGTGACCTAGCAAGGGGGTAGGAGCAGCTGTGTTGGCACATGGTTCTCTGACGTGAAGAGTTTCCTTTTCTGTGTTCTCCTGGTGGGTGCAGGGAGCGGGGGCAGCTGTACTCCTGAGATTCCCTTATTTTATGTCCTGAAGCATGGTTGCTTCTCATCATTTTCTTTGACCTTTTATCAGCAGTAATAGAAATGAGTTAGAACTCAGTGTGTTTGCAAATGACTGGCTTCTTAAGGCATGAACTTCAAGGCTATGGGGCTTTGGTTTTTGAGAGAGAGACAGACAGAGGGAGAGAGAGAGACATTGAGAGATTGAGATTAAACAAATAACCGCACCCTTGCTTAGTCCACCCACAGGCCAATCACAGAGCCTTCCAACTCAGCCCTTGCCCAGTGAAGAGACCAGGCCATGTGCACCCCTGGTGCACTCTTTGTGTTGATACAAAGTGTGCATTCTTCCAATCTGATACTAATGACATGATTCTTTTTAAGAAAATAATGCACACATCAATTTTTAATTTAAAAACAATAAATTATAAAGTTATCTAAATAACTTGTTAAATTATGAAGCCAAAATGCTAGATTATTAATTAATTTTTTAAACATCAAACATATGCATTGACCGTATAGGCCCCTGTTTCTCTCTCCTTTGTTTCACCTTTGCCTCGTTTTTGCCCATTTCATCCTCACTCAGCATTTCCTCTCCCTTGCGGGTTGACAGAGGCAGCGGGGAGGTGAAAGTCTCAGGTTAATTTTTCCACCTGCCAGCTTGTCTCTCCAGAGGCCGCAGGGAGGGGGACGCCAAGGCTGTGGCTGCGGCTTGGTGCTGAGGATGCTTTGGGAGGCACAGTGACATGTTCTGAGCCAGACAGTATGAAAGCAAATGGGCTGCCTTCTGGGTTAAATATCTAATAATTTGTCTCTACAGTTTTTACAGGGTAAATGAGGTCCAGCGATTTGAATATTCTCGACCAGTCCGGAAGGGGGAGAAAAACCCAGACAATGAATTTGCGGTAAAAAATAAAAATAAACCCCCCCCCCCGTGTCTCTCTGTCTGTGTCAGATACATGTATACACACATGGATCAGGGGAAATACAGCCTTTCAGGACTATCAGCTATCATGTCTGTATAAAATAAACAAAAGTCCTACTCAGTTCCCCATCCGCATTTAGTAAAGCTAGTATTGTTTGACACATCACTAAGGTGATCAAGATGAATTTTAATGAGGTGACTCACGCCATAAAGCTGCTGGGTTCCTGGGTTGGTCCTCTCATGGGCCCTGGATAGTGGAGCAGACACTTGTATCTCTCATTAGCTGTATGTATACAGAGGTGCTGAGCAGTTGCTGATGTGGGCTTTGCAGGAGAGTCAGAGGATGAACAGGCATAGCTCCAAATACATGCTCACTGTCCCGTGCCTAGCGCCTTAGTACCTCTGACACGAAGGGTTGGGTGGTTCTTTGTGGTGAGGACAGTCACATCCCTGACCTCAACCCATGAGACAGATGCAGTGTCACCTCACTGAGTGCAGCAACCAACCAGAAAGATTTCCAGACATTTCCGGTATTTCTCCCTTATTGGAAACCATTGCATTAGAGTCATGGAAATTTTAATACATCCTTATAGCCTTCTAAAAATTATGCATACAGACTTGTTTAATGGATTCTCTATTTAAGAGTATCGAGTAAACTAGTGTCTAAAAACTGTGAAAAGTTCTTTTTACTGAAAACCCTAAGAAATCCCACTATGGGCCAGTACTGCAAGGAGACATTAGCCCCAGGAGCCTGAGGAAGACTACCACACTGAAAACAGCATTCATTTGTCTGAATTCTGGAAGCTTCTAGGATGCAGGAGGTCAAAGTTGAATGAGCACCTGGTCCCAACCCAAAGCAGAGCAGAGAGCACATCCATCAGGCAGCCTCAAATAAGGAAGGACCTCTGCCTCTTACCTCTCAATCCTCAGGCTCTTGAGCCTTGAGGCCAGTGTACTTGTATGTCAACAAGAGCTAAGAATTGGGTCAATTCTAAATGTTTCCATAGTCCTAACACAATACTAGAGTTTCAAGTCAAAAGCCCTGCTTCTTCGCTAATGCCAACATCTTGGACTTCCTCAGGGACTGGCCCCTTCCGGTGTCTCTAACAGTAGAGGCACAGCCTAAGCATATCCAGCCAGGCACCCACAGGAAGAGTGGCAGCTTTGAGAGCAGTCCATGGCATAAGCAGCCATGCCGTTGTACTGTAGTATTTGACCTCGGCACTTGCTGCGTTCCCTCACACCTCACCCATCTGGCCAGTGTTCCTTGTTCTCAGACTGTAAAGAAATAGACGGAAAGAGGTCAAGTGAATAGCCGAAGGCTGAACAGCAAGTCCAGAGCACAGCTAAGAATAACCAAGACTCCTGTCGTTTGAGCCGCACTGAGCCTTGGAGGTTGTGCTTTTTTTCTGGCCCTAGAGCCCTCTGATCGTCCTGTTTAAAACTCACACACACATAGAGTTCAGCAGCTGCTGGGCTTAGCCCTGCACACACCTGACAAGGCCTTGGGCTTCTAGAGAGCACAGGATTGTTGGCAGGGTCGGGAAGCCCAGTTCTGGCCCCTTCTGTGAAGTACCACCAGGGCCCTTCTTATCCAAAGGCAGAGGGCTAGGAGAGCCTCCCCACTGAGCCAAGTCCCCATGAGGTGATGTGGTACCTCCAGTCTTGCAAGCAAGCAAGCAGTGAGGCTGATGGTCCCAAGGGTCATCCAAGGAGGAGGCTGGAATGAGATCTGAGCTGGCCGCAAAGCCAGGGGCCCTACATGGACATTTCCTTCGTCAGGGATCATCTAGACAAGCTCTGGGACCCATCGTGGGGAACCAAAGGAGCTCCTACCTGAAACAGGAGGCTGAGCCTTTGCTCGCATCCCTGTCTCTCCGGGGCCCTTCCCTTTCCTCAGGGATCTCCAGCATTTCTAAGATCCAGCTTTCAGGAATTGTGATCACTCTGCGATCCCATCTATTTAGGTCTAGATTGCTACTGATGGCCTCAGAATCAGCTGGTAAAGATGTTGCTCTAGAAACTTGCAGTGCTGGGGGTGCTCACAAGCCTGAGCCACAAGGGTTATAGTTTGCCCCACCTTGGAGCTCTGCCCTGCCTTCAAAGAGTTATGGAACTATGTTTCTTGGCTTGAGACAGTTTCCTATTCTATGTAGTTAGCAATTTTACTAATAATTTTGTAAAACAGGTGTTCGTTTGTTTTTTTTTTTTTTTTAATTTAAAATATGCTTACTTTAAGAGTACACACTTAATACTTGGTAAGAAGCTTTGGCGGGGTGTGGTGGTGCTCCAGTATGTATGCTGAGCTACTCAGGAGACCAAAGCAGTAAGATCAAAAGTGTGAGGCCAGTCTGAGCAACTTAGTGAAACCCTATATCAAATGTTAAAAGGGCTGGGGAGGTGACTCCATGGTAGAGTGTTTCCATAGCATGTACAAGGCCCTGGGTACACTTTCTAATACTCTGTAACACTACACACACACACTCAAATCGTTGACAAGTGAATACTAGGATGTTATCTATGCTTAATGAGCAACTTTGCTCCTTTTCCAAATGTTTATATTCTTAAGTAAACATATATAAAAATGAGTTTAAAGTACTGATTTTATTAATATATGAGAGGTCACTTTGGTTAAACTCATTCTTCCTTAACATATGTACACCTTGAGTTTCTTTTGAACACAGAGTGAGGCTGCTATAAAACTCATTTTGACCTTTCCCAAAAGTCTGTCTACTTAAGGTGAAACTATCCTCTGTTAAGGTCTTCCCACTTGCCTGTTACATGTTCTTTGCCAAATACTAGAGAACTGTGAATGTTTCTCGGGGACACTATATGTGGCTTGAGGGCTCGCCTCAGCACCCACCTGTTCCGCTCTGCCCTGGACCCCAGCAGAGCTGTGCCTTGCTAGGAGCCTTCACCAGGGGAGAGATGTGTAAACCCCTAAAAGAGCAAAGCTATGCACATGCTGATGTGCTTCTCCTAATGTCCTGTACGTTCTCTTTTGCAGAACATGTGGATCGAGAGAACCATTTACACAACAGCATATAAACTGCCTGGAATTCTCAGGTGGTTTGAGGTCAAGTCTGTTTTCATGGTAAGGATACCCCCAGAGGCATCATCCATCCCTGCCCCTGATGGAGTCAGCCACACCCTCCTCACACCACAGACCCAGTGGTCGCCCTGCTTGATCCCCAGAGCCTGAGCACCTCCTCACCCACCCCCAGTATTTTAGGAGAAAAGCTATGTAATCACCCGCAGTGTTGGCTGCTAAGAAAACCAAGACTAAGGCTTCATCTCTGCTTGCACAATATTTAATTTCAGTCAGAGGTTTGCTGTTTTGACAGTTCTTTCCCTGAACTAAATGCAAAGTTTAAAACAAGTTCCAATTTACATAAACTTTTTACAAGATCTTTCTTCCTGATGGTTTTATTGCCATTTACATGACAAACAACTTAATTAATAGTACTTTCTCATTCCGAGTAAAAATAGCCTGAAAATATACCCCTCCCTGGCATTTTTTAAAGGAATGATGATTCCCATCTCATTAGCTAAACTTTGCCTTGCTGAGGGACAGCTTCATTTACATGAAACTCATATTGACGGTGAGCCACGGGACAGTTTCATTTACATGAAGTAGAGTCGGGCAGCAGATTTATTGACTGTAGTGAAATGCCAGAGCCGTGGCAATTGCCATTATAAAAAGATCTGTTGGAAATCTGGTTCTGTTCCTATGTCTCCACCAGGTATAATCTTGCCCAGGGAGATGATGCTGGCTATTGGGCTTCCAGTACATCCCGGAAAGCCCTGCTCGGTTGGCCGTAGGACTTGGCTAGATCCTTTCTCCACAGCCCTGTGTCCACCTTTCTCTTTGCTGATGCCAGTACAGCTCAGGGCCCTTCCAGGAGCAGCTCCCCACATCTCCCAACCACCTAGGCTAGCAGTTCGGAGTCCCTTCCTTGTGCTTGTGGACCCCGACACTCTTGAGGGTATTTTTACCTGTCTCCCTGGCATCACCAGTTGCATCTGCAGAGCCCTCAGGGCAATAGAAGGCTGTGGGGAGATGGCTATCAGGGGACAGAAATTCAGCCCCTCTGTCTGGAGCAGGTGAGAACGTGTGAGCCTTGGAGGAACAGGACCGTCACATAAACAGGCATTCATTCCTGTCATGGGCCTGTGCCCGAAGCTGTCTGTCACTGAGATTCTGGGAGCCTGCCTGCCATGGAGCTTAATGTCTATGAGGCCAAAGACCTTGTGAGGGTGCAGCTCCTCCTGATGCTGCACTGACCTATTTTTATTTTTTAAATCTTTCCTTTATGTATTTGGTGCAGGGTGTCACTATGCAGCTCAGACTTGTACTGATCCTCTGAGCCTCCCTAGTGCTGGAATTACAGGTGTGTGCCATGATGCCTGGTTACAGCGGCCGGCTCAGCACGGGACTGACACAGCATGTGGAACCAGGGATTGAACCTCAATCCTTGCACTTTCTGGGTGGGCACTTAGACCACAGAGGTACCTCCCCAGCCCTCACCCATTTTTTAACAAACTAAGAGACCTAGAAGCTGCATTATCCCAGAAAGAATCCTACTCTGAGACCCCTACCCAGTGCTGCTGCTCCTGGAATAGATCCTACCACTAGGGGCAGCAGCTAGCCTAGACTGTTCAATGAAAACAAGAAACAATTCTTTCTGGAGAGAAATGAGCCCAGGCCCACGAACGTGAGCTTCTAGTTACACGGAACCCTATTTAGAGTGTCCCCTAGATACTGCATGCCGAAATCACAGGGTTGTTTCTGGATGAATGTGAGGCAAGGGCCACCTCCATCAGTGGGTACACAGCTGGCTGTGTTTTGTGCAGTACTGTCTAGGGCTCTCCCTCCCTCAGTTCACAGATGGGCACATCAGCCTCTGCTGTTTCTCCCCAGCCACCAAGGACACCCTTAGCAGTTCTCAGTTGTCCCTTCCCTGCCACCTCTTCCCCCTCCCCCACCCCTCACTTCTGAGAGAATCCCTCAGAGGCTTCAGCAGGAACAAAGCAGGAGGCTTTGCATTGTCATTTGCTAGGGACACCCAGGGTCCCTGAGCATGGGTGGGGCCCTATCACACTTTCTTTTGGGGAAACCAAAATTATGGCTGAGGGCATCCTGGACATGGTTGACAAGACCCAGCCTAGAGAAAGATCTGGAGTCAGTTTGAGCCAGTTCTTGAAGGAGGTGTAGTCTGTGCTCCCCTCGGCATCGTGCCTTAGAGCTGAGCCAGACAGGACTTGAGGGGCCCCGAAGGAGGACAGAGGTACAAGACAGGCGTGCAGTGAGCCCCTTTCCTTCCATGCTCACGGTAGGTGAGATGTAACCCTCCACAAAACCAGCAGAAAACAGACTGCTTGGCAAGTCTCCTTTAAAAAATGGACAGACAATGATCAGACACCACTTTGGGCCATGTGTCCTCATAGGGTGACCAAACACGTACACAGCACATACATGTGCACGTGCAAGCAAGCTCAAGCACCCCCTGTCATGGGCCCAGTGCACGTGCTTTTTTTGTGTAGAGTACCCACATGAAGGTCCATCGATGAGAATAAACAATAAAATGCCCAGGTATCCTTGGCTGGCCCATGAGTGACCATACCCAAGGCCTCTTGGAAGAAAAATGCATAAAAGAGCAGAAAACTTGTTCTGCCTTAGCAGATGTGGCAGCTCCAGCCTGATAGGTTTCTGCCACCTTTCCCTTACAGGTGGAGATCAGTCCCCTGGAGAATGCCATCGAGACTATGCAGCTCACAAATGACAAAATCAACAGCATGGTGCAGCAGCACCTGGATGACCCTGGCCTGCCCATCAACCCCCTGTCCATGCTTCTTAATGGCATTGTGGACCCTGCTGTCATGGGAGGCTTTGCAAATTATGAGAAGGTATGTGAAATACCCGCTTTCTCTTTACACGTCCAACCCCCAGGATAGGCTGAAAATCCCAGAAACAGTCCCCAAGCCCCTAAAATTAATCCTAATCTCCTGCGTAGCCTCAGCAGTGACAGAGCTACAGCTGGGCCAGAGCACCCAGAGACAGGCTCTGTGGGCTGCACGCAACTCAAGGTGTGACCTGGGGCTGCAGGCCCCAGGCATCCTGAGGCCACCAGGGAGGCCCACGGACCAGCGCGCGCTGGGCTACTAGAACTCTAAAGCGGCCCCTGGGTGGCTTTTGAGAGATCTGGGATTGTTGAAGGCCCAAAGATTCTATTTTAGAGAAGGTAAAAGAGTTTATGACAAGGAAATAGCACAGGCCCAGTACAAGGACCCTGGCGAGAAGTTGAAGGACAAGGATCTGCCAGCTACAGTGCGCTCCTTGTTGTAGATGCAGGAGAATGGAAGCCTGGCCACCTCTTTTCTTTCCTTCTTGCCTGTGGCTTCTTTGTTAATGGAGTAACACTAGGGTTGAGCAGTTAGACGGAGGCCTGTTTGGTTCACAAGACCTGAAATACCTAGCATCTGGCCCTTCGCAGAAAAATGCTTATTGACCCTTGATCTAATCAGAGTAAAAACTGAGGTAGGAAGGGCACTGCTGGAGATCAGGCTATCAAGGCAGTTAATTGTCCTTAATTGTTCTTGGGGAAAAAAGCAACATGCTGCAGTCATTCTACCACCACACTATATCCCTGTCCCTTTTTTTAGTTTTTCCTTTGAGACAGGGCCTTGTTAAGTCACCCAGGTTGGACTTGAACTTACTGTCTTCCTGCCTCAGCCTGCCGCATGGCTGGGATTGTAGGTGTGCACCGCTTGGTCTGGTATAGGTGATGTTCTCGTAATGTGCCATAGTCTTCAAGTGTAGGCCAGGCCTGGGGGAGGTGTGGGGATGTGGGTTGTGGGCACTAGCACAGTAGGAAGATTTGCTACCACACAACAGGACCAACTAATCCAGATCAGCTATGGCTTCACTCGGGTATGGCTGCGAACAGCCACCTTGACTGTCACTGTGCTCCGCTTCTTGTGCCTGATCTTACCAAACATTTGCCTTAGGTCCCTGTTTTAGCACAGCTCTCTCTCCAGCAACTGGTGCACAGTAGGTGTGCAAAAGTCCATGCTGGGTGCACAGGTGCACTGAGAGGCTCTCACTATCTTCACAGGCCTTCTTTACAGACCGGTATGTGCAGGAGCACCCTGAGGCCCATATACAGATCGAGAAGCTCAAGGACCTGATTGCCTGGCAGGTACAGTGTCTGGAGGGAAGGGGAAACTGAGTTTAAGCCCATATCTGTGTGAGCCTCACACACATGCCTGCCAGCATGGAGCCTGTAGGACCATGGTCAACATGGGCCTAACTACATGTTCCCCTTGGTAAGCATCAAGGGTGCCCTAACTTTTGGGTGGCCATTATGAACTCAAGCACCAAGAAAATTTTCTTTCAAAGAATGAGATCTCCTTCCTTCCCTCCATCAGTGATCTTGACTGCTAGGAAATCTGCTTCTTACAAGGATAGAGCAAAAGAACATTACAGTGAACTCAGAGCCAGGAAGCTCTTAGCTCCAGGCCGTCCTCAAGAGTGGTTCCTGTGTGCTGCAGCCCGCCCTCTCCCTTGCTCTAGCCAGCCTGTGAGGGTGGTGTGTGTCTTCATTAGTGTTTGTACAGCTGAGATTCTAGTGTTGTTTTGTCTCTCCTTTTGCTCCAGAGGCCTGCTGAGGGCCATCATCTGACAGGGTGGGCAAATCCTCCAGGGGGCGCTTCATGTGTTATCCACTGTTGGGCTCAGTGGTGTGGATCTACCGTGTCCGTTTCTCATGGGAACTCTGCCTGCACTCAACTCTTCTGCTGTGGGCAGCTTACTTCATTGGGCCTTATTTTCTTACGCAGAGGCTAAGAAGGATGCTGTCCTCATAGTTCCCACCAAAACTAACCCTTCCATTGAAGCTGAGCAAAGTAGGGATAAGATGGCCTTCTCATGGCTGGGCTAGGCATTGTGCCCCAGGCCACACTGCTGAGCTGGAGTCCCAGACACCCGCTTGGAGCCTGCAGATTCTGTGCAGCTTCTCTTGCCTGGTCAGGGGATGTCCTCTATAGGGACATTGCTATGGGCTCTTTTATTGTGCCATCCTAATGGAATCTTATCTCTGTGGCTCCTTTCTCATCAGAACCTAGGCCAGTAGGGCCACTTAGGGTGGCAAGGCTCAACTTCAATTTTAAGCCAAAGTCTTCCCAATTTCAATTTTGCTTTACAAGGTAGAAGTACATAACATATACATAACATAAAATTTACCATTTTAAGTATTCCTAGTATATACTGTAGTGGCTTTAAGTATATTCATGTAACTGTCTAGCTGTCACCATCATCTTTCCATGGATCTTATTCATCTTGCAAAATTAAAGCTATATTCATCAAACAATCCACCATTCCTCATGCCTTCCAATGTAGTTACTGTAAGAGCCTCTCCTAAGTGGAATCGTACAGTATCTGTTCTCTTGTCTGGTTAATTTTACTTAGCATGGTGACTTCAAGATTTAACCATATTGTAGCATGTTTCTCAATTTCCTTTTTAAACCATGAGTAGTTTTTCATTATATGAGCAAAGTACATCTTTTATCTATTCATCTGTTCTCTAGATTGCTTGTGCCTTGTCTCTAGTATGAATAATGTTAAGCACACAAGTGTGCAAATATATGTTCATCTCTGCTTTCAGTATATGCCAAAAACTAGAACTCCTGGATCTTATAAAATTGTTTGATTTTTTTTTTTACTACTGCCAGAATTTTCTGCAGTGAATGTATTATTTTATATTATGAGTTAAAATACACACTTCCTGTTTTTCCAAATCTTCTCCAAGACTTGGTTATTTTCTGATTTGCTATGTTTACAATAGCCACTGTGCAGATTATCACATTTTTTAACAGATTTACATTTAAAAGGAAATACTTAGACACGGTCAGATTTCTGTATGCACTTGACGTCTGTTTGCCCTGCAGTCGTTTTGTGACAGAATCCCTGCAAAAAAACGGAAGAGCATTGTCGGCCAGCGGTGTTTCCTTTGCGCTGAATGTAAGCCTCATGTTGACAGTCTCCCTTTCTGAAGATGTGGGGAAGAGCTGACATTTGGAATGATGCTGTAGAAACTGAAGGGTGGGAACAGCATTCAAGACTCCTCTGAACACTGTAACACAAAAAGTAGTTTGGTCTGCAAAAGTTCTATTGATTTTGTTTTTTTTCCTCGTAAGCTTTTACAGCAAATTGGATTTTAAGAGTTTCAGGTCCTACAGAGGAAAATAATTTGTTCCCTGGAGAGCAACTTCATGTCAGTGCCATGTCATCACCCCTAATAACTATATTAAGGATGAATTTTAAAGTAGCTCACAGGAAAGTTGAAAGAGTCTACTTTCTAACAACTTCATTAAATCAAAGAGTGAGAAAAATACATCTTCAAAATATTACCTGTGATTTTTGCCTTCGTTTGCAAATGTTTTGAAACCGTGTGTCTTAATATCAGTAATTGCTTCTTGTGTTCATTAAAAATAAGGAATTTGGGGTTAGCGGGATACTTTGTTCTCCTTTTGCTCTTTTAGTTTGCTTGATTTGGGCTTTTCCTTGAAACTCTCTCAGGGCACAGTTTTACGCCTGGTTGTTCCAGGGCTCCATAGCAGGGCTGTGTCCCCGTGTAGCAGTGAGCACATCTCCGGGGCACACATTTGCTGGTGAAGGCTGACCTCCTCTCTGCTTCCTCTCTCTGAAATAAAGGATAGCGCTTACCTGCCCCTCTGCAGCTGGAAGACCCGGTGAGGCATGCTGCCTGAGTCTCTGTCGGGTTCGCAGCTGACACCCCCTCATAAGCTGCTTCCTCGCTCAGCCTTATCTTCTCCTGGATTTACCTGTGATTTTTTCGTACCCCTGCTGAGTATCCAAAGATGAATCTGGGCAGTGTCATATGAAGCTGCTGTGAGGTGTATATATTTCTCCTTTGAAATGTACAAAGACAAAAGACCAGAACTCACGCCTTAGGCTGGACTGCCTGGCTGTAGGCATCTCCGTTGTGGCCAAGGCTGGCACTCCTGCAGCACAGAGCAGGCTTCCAGATGTTCTGTGCTCCTGCCAGGGATTGAATCTGTGCAGAAAACAGGCAGGAGCCAATTTCAGATGCAGCGCTGCTCACTGGGAAGGCACCGTTGGGAAAAAGTTCGCTTTGAAAGGCGGGATGTGTGACTTGGAGAAAATCCGCTGCCCTCTCTAGGTTCTGGAAACTCTTTAGGAAAGCAAATTTCAGGGCCTGCCTGCAGGAAGGCATAGCTCCGGGGGAGGGGTGCAGAAAGGTGCCCAAGGGGTTCTAATGCTCAGCTAGGTGGCAGTCCATTTCACACCCTGGCTCCGTGGCCTTTCCTCAAATTCTAAGCACCTCATACACTATATATACAGAGACTGTCTTTTTATCTCCTTTCACTTAGAATCTCAGATGTACTCCAGCTTCAAATAGACATAAAGCTGGTGGCCAGATTCTATCCTATAAGAAGATCTTATCCACCTAATATCAGTAATCGTCAAAAGTGATGAGTTTTCACACCTTAATGTCACGGTCCAAATTGCAATTCAAGGAGTACCAATGCCTTAAGGCAGTCGCCACTCACATCTGCTAGCTTCTTCGACTTAAAGAATCTGGCTGATTAAGAGTTTTTAATCATGCCATCACCACTAGCAACAAAGACCACTGGCTTGATTACAGTGCGCTTTGCATATCTGAGAAAAGCCAGTCTAAACCAAACATCCTTTAGTATGTAGGCGACTGTGTTTTAACCTTGAGACAGCACTCGCAGACATACCTGCCCGCACAGCTGGACAGATAATGGCCCATTTACCAGGCTACCAAAAGTTGTCCCAGCCTGCCTTTCATCCCCCAAGGCAGAGCTCAGGAAGCAAAAGTATTAGCATGACCATTTTCTACTGCTCGTCAGAATAAACTGTGGCTCGCCCCAGGGGAAACTGCCATCTGTACACGACATTCATAAGGAATATTAAAGCATACCATCTACTTTGAAATCTCACCTGCACTTTGTCCTCTTGGTGATAACTGGCTAGAAAGGGATAACAGGCATGTGCCTTGGGTCTAGGCCCAGCTGTCATCAAGACAAGCCTTGGTACCAGTGCAGTGTCAGAGCAGCCCGGGAGGGCACTGAGCGTGGGGACACTCACTTGCTACGCCCTTGCCTGGAGGACCAGGAGAGGCAGCAGCTATGTGCTATAAGTGGCAGCCAGACACATCGCGGGCATCGATTCGTCTTGATGTCTTGAATTGGTTCACATGAAATTCAATTGTGTACTTATTATCCATCTTACTAATAAATCTGCTCGTTACATTGGTGTGCCAGACTCTTAGGAAAGTGTTTTTAATCAGTATTTTGATTTAATTACAAATTATTAAGAGGAAGCCTCTTAGCCTGGTTGCACTGAAGAATGGCTAACTCTCGGTCCAAGCACCGAAGGAAGCGGTGTCCGGTGACTGAAAGGGAACCCGCTCCTCTGCCCACCTTCTGTAGCAGCAGCTCTGGCGGGG